>QVOA01003427.1:0-71016 GCA_014825685.1 Pseudomyrmex cubaensis | reverse complement strand
TGCGATATATATCGATTTGCGATATATATATCGATATGCGATATTATGGTGTTTGCATAGACAAATCTTATTCCTGCTCAAAAACGCCTCTTTATATCTCCGGAAACTGTGTCTATGCTCATCTTAAAATATTGATATAATAATCATTTTTGTCTCGTCAGCGATGTATGTACGACGAGAGCGTCAGTAAGAAGTATTGATGCTAACAATTCGCCGAACTAATCGCGAAAGAACGATTACGGTGTTCGGGTAGCGACTGTCATCGTGTGACAAAGCGTACAGATGGATATAAACAGCGGCGAAGCTAAACAACCGATAACGGAGACCAACAAAAACGTTTCGAAGTGGAACCGGATCGCATCGCATTGTTTTGCGAGTCGTATCAATTAAGAGTTGACAACAAATTGAGTTGTTCAATGCGTATTCCTCAATTTTATCAGTTAGCAAGTCACGCACATCTACTTCAATTCGATTATAAATTAAATTGATATCAACAAAGTAATTTCTTTAGTAATAATATTAACAAAATAATTTATATATTAATCTTACGTATAAAATTTTTCCTGATTCCGATTTAGAATATCGTAAGCTTTAACAACGTTCGAGTCTGTATTATACATATAAATTGTATATATATGTATATTAAATATGAATAATGTTTTATATGGTCACTAGTCACTACTGAACAATTTTGTAAAAAATATTTATACGATATTCAGTTAACTAATACAATATATTACAATAGTAGAAATAAAATGAGATATTTTTTGTATTTAATTCTCTCTTTCTCTCTCTTTCCATACAAACTGAGAATTTACTTGCTAATCGGCAATCGCATACAACATACGATATATAAACAATTAGGCAATTCGAAAATCATGCGATAGTCCCGGAAGGTTCACCGTAAAAAATATTTAATTAGTATTATAATTTCTATATAAAAAAAAAACAAACTAGAATGTTTAAAACTGTCACGTAAAAGATTGTGAAAAAACTTTTTATCCAGTGCTTAGTTTGAAACGATTTTCGGAGCGTGTGAACTCGAGAAACAATAATCCAATCCTTCCGACCGGTTCCCGGTCCATCGGATGAATAAACCAGCGTCAAAATCGGACTCACTCGGGGCCTGGGGGCCATATGTGGAAACGAAAGGGCGTTTCTCTCGCCCGCACGCGGTAGTGAAAGGGAGCGAGGAGAAGAGGAAGGAGGGAGGGAGGGAAAGAGAGAGCAAGAGAGATAGAGAGACAGATAGAGAGAGAGAACGTGAGAGACGAGGAAAGGACCCGTTCGCCAAGGGCTATAATAATAACTAACGCGAGGTTGCGTTAAACGCCGCATTAGTCACATCCGATAATGATAAAGCAGCGCCGGGAAGTTCGCCGAGTGCCGATATATACAGACCACCGGTACACGAGTGACGACGTGTCTGTATACCTGTTATACGTTATCGTGTAAACGGAACGAATACGGAAAGATCGAGCGTACACATTTTGATAGTCCGGAAATCTCTGTGTTAACAAAAGATATCCTTTGCGAGAGTTTTTTTTCCTCATGCGAACATTTTTCCCCTGACATTTTCGATGCTCGCTATTATTAAAAATCTATTTTTATGATAAAGCTTTTGCTAACGTTATATATTCGCATGACGATATTGTTCGGATAAAATTTATCACGGTTATTTAACAAAAATATACATATACTTTTCTTCGATAACTTCACGCGTACTCTCGATAAAAAAATAAAAAAAAAAATAGAAAAAAAAAAAAAAAATACGGTGGCAAATTTTTGAGCATTTTTTTCGGGAGCGTTCTTTCGTTCCCGCGTGTCCCGGGTTTCGATAAAAATTACGGGTGTCACGGGCTCGGTAAAAATCCAGCTATCCCTGGTTGGCGAGTTGGCGCGCTAATCGACAAAGAGGCGTCTGTTGTAGCACGAGCCTCGGTTAACCATGAAGGGCTTAACAGTCTCGTCGAGGCGAAGCGATTTAAAGCGTCGGCCGTTCAGCGTCGTGCCGCATGACGTAGCCGCCACGCTCGCAATGATAACAATGATAGCATTGTCTTTTGCCACCGAGTTGTCGGTAGCAAAACGCATTTTACAAAATAGTATTTCACAGATATTAGAATAACTCGCTGTTTTTGAACAAAACAAGAGAGAAGAAATAAAAGAGAGTAATTTATATGACGCATCATGACGTTGGTAAACAAGCAAATAGAATTTTTATCGCAACAAATTTATTGTTGAAATTTTAGACTCGTATTAATAAATGAAAAAAACCTTGCGATATTTGTTTTTCTAATGTTACTAAAAGTCGCGATTTATAGTTTCTTTCGATCACTTACTAAAGATATACGTTATCTGCAAAGTAAAAAAGAAACAAAAAGATAGTCAATAAATATTTCCGCACAACAACATAACGTTAGCTTTTCTCTTCAGAAGAACATATCGGCGAGATTTTGACAGACGTAATGCCATGTGCCACAACTTTCTTGCCCCCCCTGAATCTTAAAGTTAATATCCAGAGAAAGATGATATATTGCCGGTATACCGCGGCGGCGCGTTACGACACGGTGCGACATGGTAATTACGTAACTTGCCCATGGCAATTATCAAAGTTTTAATTGGCATAAGCTCCAAGCGGCCTCGTAATAATGTTATTATTCGCGGCCACTCGCGCGGCCGCCTTAACCGCGAGTGGACGTACGAAAGGAGTGAGCGGGAGCGAGGGATCAGAAACGAGCTTTAGAACGTCAAGCGTCTCTCTCATTCGCGTCTCCGACAAGTAGTTCCTTCTTTTCGCCGCAAAATCGAGAATTAGCGGCGAAGTTCTTTCGACGCAAACCCAAAATAACAAGTTACGGAAGTTTTCTGTGATCTGTGCAAAGTCCCGAACGTCATATTTATTTCTGTGTTGCATCTCGTTATGTTTTAAGAATTAAAGCGTTTTTTTTTTCCGCGGACGTTTTACTATGAATATGTATTATATAGAGCAGGTGCGAAGTTTTGTGCGAGGCCTTTTCCGGAGTGGACGATTCGCCCTTAATGGGCACTCTCTCACTATTATCTACGTTCCACAAAAAGCCCCTCTCTCTCTCTCTCTTCCTCTCTCTCTCTCGCACTCTGTCTTTCTGTACTTAAACAGAGAGGAGATGGACGCACTATAGTGCTTCTGAGCACCAGAGACTAATAGCGACCATATCGGTTGCCTATCTGAGCGCCTCGAAAACCGGTGCACTCGTCGTGACGGCACCCACACATACGCCAAGCTATCGATATTGCCATTGAATTTCAACGGCTCTTATCTACACCAAAAAAGCTCTTCGCCTAGCGCCTTATTTGCTCGCGTGAATAAATTATCGCACATGCGTGAAACCGAGCGAGCTTTTCTTTACTATGGCTGATAGCTCTAAAAGGCTTCGTCGCACCTGCGAATTAATTTTAGAGTGCCGCACTAGAGTTCTATCGGATCTTTCTGTCAAATTCACGAACGTCTATATCCCGCAAAATAACGTTTTTTTTTTTCTAGACCCTTTATTAAAGCGTCTACTTCAAACAGGAGCGCGATGAAGAAGCATTGATTTGAGAAATTTCAAGAAACAAAAAACGAAAGAATTTCACGAGAGAGTCGCGTCAAGTGACATGTGAGCGTATAGTCACCTGCTAAATGTGGCTAAAACAGAAGTTCGAGTCACGCAAACTCGGCGCGAACCCAACCACCAAGTCTTCGGTTCTCCCTCCTGCTCCCTCACTCAACAACTTGCCGACTGCCATTAATTAGAGACACCCGACTCGTCATTCGTGTCATAAAGCCTCGCGACAATATCACGCATATTTTATCTCGCGTCGTTGCTAACTTTTTCGTCATTCGCAGTTTGTAATTTGCCGGTTGCTACGCTCGTTACGTCCCAAATGACTATGAATTTAATTCTTGTTTATAGTGTACGGCACGAGAGTGTGTGTGGCACGTCAACAGAAATATAATTTCGCAATATTCTCAGTCAATATTATTCATTTGAAGAATAAAATGCTCACTAACAAACCAAACGTGAGCACAAACACCAACATTTTGTAAGATTTTTATTCGCTAATACTCATCACATGGCTTGCTTATTTATTATCATAAAACAGTTATCAAAGAATGCAGTTTTTTTTTTTTTTTTTTTTTTTTTTTTTTTTTTAATACTCTTTTTTTTTTAGAGAATGTTGAAGATCGCATGGCAATCCCGTTTGCATAACGATCAACAGTTAGATCACTAATTAAAGGTGCGCGGGCGTGATTTTCGCAACCGACGAGCGCTCTTTTTCTCTCTCTCTCTCTTTCTCTCTCCCTTTTTCCTCTCCTCTCTCTCTCCCTCCCTTTCGGAGTTGATGCTCGAGATCGAACGACGGGCGCGACCCGAAGAAATTAGTATTGCACCCGTGCACCAACGATAAATATTAAACAGACGATAAAAGCCACGCGCGCGGACAAAGGGCATAATGAAGCGGCGGAAAGCGCGCGCGGGCAGCGAAACAATAACGGCGAGAGACAAGTGAAAGGGGAAGAGGAAGAGGGGAAACGGCCAATTGTGGTAAACAATAAGAAGCGACGAATTGTAATACAGTTTTTTTTTTCTTTTTTTTTTTAAGCTTTCGGTCAACCGCAGCAGTGGCCTAGAGTAACATCACGTTTTTTGCGAGCCGTTCATAATAGCGTAGCTTACCGGCTATTAGCACGACTGGCACGCCTCTTTCATCGTTCACCACCACGGTAATACGCTCCCTCATCTCTCTCCTCTTGCCCTTTAGCTTCTCTCTGTTTTATCTCAGTCTGCAACCTTGCCATTTTTAAGACATTGATCCTCTCATCGCGAACCAAGTGAAAATTATTTAACGAGACAGATTTCTCGATATTTGATTATTATTTTTCCAATAATATACGGCTAAAAGATGCGTTGTCGTATCGTACACGACAACGCGTATATCGAAATCCTACTCCGTGTCTCTGTCGCGCATTTCAATATATGTAGATTGTATAATTATAATCTCTTGTTAGAAATTGTGCCCTCTCGAGCCCTCTCTTAGAAGGTATACAATATCCTTTCTAGATGGCAACACCTTTTATGGGATATATCATTTCTAATGGAGAGTCGTGAAATCCCGAGTACGCGCGCGAATGTTTAAAGCCAGCGAGCAGAATATTTTAATTGAAAGATTGTTCCCGATTATAATAAGATAAAGGCAGACAGCAATTCTGCATGGCGTACGCGCCGCGCGGAATATCCGCACGTTCGGCAAGAACAGAGGTCGGTCGGTTTGTCGTCTCCGGGACTGCCAAGAGGAAATATCTCTCTCTCTCTCGCTCCCTTCTTCACCCTTGGGATGTTATTATTTCAGCGCTGACAATCGTACGCTATTGCTTTTTCGCGAAGCATAACGCCGACGGAATTACTGGTGCTCGACGAAATAACGAGCGGCTCCCGAGAAGCGCGCGAGAGCGACTGCACGCGAGAGACCATTATGAAGGAAGGAGTCGTCGCGTCGTCACTCGTATATTAACCCGGGAGTAGTCGCGCCCTAATTTGGGACATATGAATAAATCCCATCATATATGAGAATTAAATTTTGCGACAGCGGGGAACTATTGATAGCGAAATCTTGTTTGCTCGTAATTATTGTTTCAACGATGCTCTTCGACGGACCACATTTGTCATCACCAATTCGTTTGACAACTTAGAATCGTTGTTCGAACACTACGCGTTTTTCCTCATTAGCTTTATTTATATCGACTTGCCACCTCAACGCTGAAAGGTTCAAACTCCGTGGCGTAAAACTTACACGAGATAGAGAAAGACGACGAACAAAGTACAACATCACCGGGCGATAAATTCCTTCTGAACATAATCCGCGGTGAGACACACACAAGGCTCTCCACTCGCGGTATCTACCTCTCAAGGTGAATGATGCAAATGCCAGTGCGGTCGACGGTCTTTTCATCGACGCGCGAGAGCTCATTGTATCCGCTCACTTCTATGTACGTAATCTACTAAAACAAATGATCGTCAATTTCCCTTAATTCTCGCGGTTTCAATTGGCGATCGTCAATTTCTTTTGTTCTACGCTTCGCGGGAGATGACTTTCTTGAAATGTTTTTATTGTGATCTTATTTTAACACGTTCTCTCGTAGCGTAACGTTTTTTTTTCTAATTATCGCGCAAATTTGTCACTTTGATTTTTTTTTTATTTCTCTTTAATGTCACTGTAATAGCGGGTGCAATGCGCACGCAACAATATATCAGAGAGCATTAGAGGAAAATTAATTTAACGTACTAACGAGCTTTAAAAATGACGGTGGCTTAGGCTTCGGAGAGAGCGGAAACCATAAAATCGTCCCGGCCTTTGCAAACGGAAAGACCACCCGCATATTCGCGAGCACGGAGACCCACTTAACTTCCGATGAGTAACGTTCCGAAATTGTAGTGTCTTGAAGCAGAGTGTGGAGCATTCGAAATGTGCTAAAATGTTTAATCTTAGAACCTTACTCTGTATTCAAAAATATTATTTTTTTTTAATATCCTAATTTAAACGAACAAGAGAAATGAAGATAGAGCTAAAAAAATCCATTGTAATCAACGTCGCTTCTTTCACGCTTTGAATACGTTACGTAATAATGTTCATACAGGTTCATAAACATACGAGACATTTCATCGGTTGATATTTGTCTTTCAAAGTAATGAACTCGGTCATTCGCAAGGCCGAACGCAAGAATCGCGATACGTAAAAAAAAAAAAAAAACGCGCGGAGGAGTATAACAACAAATCGTACCTAACGCAGGGCGGGTCGCATTAGTACCGCCTTTCTAACTAATGAGAGACGACCTCGTGCCGCACGAGATGTAATGAACACGTCATTTCCATTTACTCGTCGCGCGCGCAAGAGAATCCGATCCGACCCGAAATTAACGTTCGACGAGAGGCGCGCCCGGTTCTCGGACGTAATTTGCCTGCCTACGCGGGACTACGATCGATTATACGACCGGACGAACAGACAGGATTTTGATATCACTCGACGGCGACAGCTACTGTCGAGGTCGTAACGGGTTCAACTCTAGACTCGATCTCCCGCTGTTCGGCTGTAGAACAGAAAGACAAGTTTACCTGTTTACAGCTAAATTGTGTTTTTATTACATTTATCCGAGACAAAAGTTGTGCATAATTTATGAATCGTGCATATGATTTTCGTAGAAAAAAATTGTGATTTAAAAATCATTTAATTTATTTTTCTACCGCGTATTTTTCTTCGCGCGAATTGCCACACAACTTTCCTTAATTTTGTCATTGTTTTGGGATCAATGCCGAGCTCTGTCTTCGAGTCGCTTCTGTGTGCGCAAGAGACGCGCGCTCGTAACGGGCTGTCGGGAATTCGCACTGTAATAACCGAGGCTCATCGAGGACCGTTTCCATCGCAAAATGGCCAAAGAGGATAGCAGAGCAATAAGAAGGTGCGGAGAGAGATGGCAATAGGGGAATTTATAAGCAACAATCCTTTTCTTACCGTAGAAGAGAGAGAAAGAGAGAAGCGCGCGCGATTCCATCGTTGCGCAAAGCCGTCCGGACTCCCTTTTTTTGTTCTCCCTTCTCCCTGGACGAATGAAAAAGCGAGCAGGGCTTGTTTTATGTCCGGAGCATATCGACGGTCTCTCTCGGACTACAATTTAAAGGAAGCAAAATACCAAAGCACCCGCGTAAAATCTGACCCCCCTCCCTCCCCTCTCACCCTTCCCCGGCATCTATTGCCACGCGTTTCTTCATTCCACCACCGTAAAAATCGTGCTTTACGATTTCTGGAAACAGCGATCGGTCCTGCGCGTCCAACTCTCCGAAGTGGTTTCTCGACCGAAGGCTCTTCCACACGAACGATGACAATTTTCGAACAAATTTTTCTGTATTTACTTTGAAAACAGAATTTTTTTTCCCCTTAATCGATAAACAAAATCGTTCGCAAATCTGCAAAGATCACGAAGTCGTCGTTTTTCTGGCGCGATATTCATCTCTCGGATCTCAAGCGCGTTTAGAGATGAACGATGACCGTTCGCGGTAGGGAAATTAGTCTGCCACTGATTACGATCGAGATACGTTTTCTATTTAGGGAAGCGTCGCCCCGTGTCTTCCCCTCATCTTTTGAAAGGGAACGTGGAACCGCCTCTTCGAGAGGCGGTTGAAATCGTACACGCTATAAACTTCCTGTGTCGTATCGCTCAAAATAGCCGCGCTGCGATGTAAGAAAGAAGGAAAGATACGGGATAGCTGACTCGTTTTCGTACTTTTCGATTAAAGGATTATTTCTTTCTGTCTTTCTCTCTCTTCGAACAAATCAAATTCTGACTAAATCACGATTCAGGTATTTTTCGCGAGAATGTTTTTTTTTTCTCTCTTATATATTTCACGACGAAGCATCTTTCTACTTTCTGTTCCATCTTGAAAAGAGAGAGGCACAGGAGGGAGGGGACAAAGAAGGAGACAGAAGATTAAATCTAATCGAGGAAATACTCAAACAGTCAAAAATATTCGAATACGTCTGCGCGGTTCGATTCGTTCACAATTCACGCTTCGTTATTGGCACTAAATCACGAACGGCACTTCGAAGATCCGCGGGCGGTATTCGACTTCTGCAAACAGGTTTGCCTTCGCGCGTAGCTTTATTTTCAAAAGCGAGGTCGATGAGAGTAGATTGAATTTTCTACCAAAAACAAAGGAGCGCGCACCATTTTCTTATCGATTACGTTAATGCTGTGACACGTATCGTTCACGGCAATCTATCATTATCCTTGTAATGTAAAAGCCTCATTAGAGAAATTATTCATTGTACAATATCGCATTCGCGCTCTTGCACTTATTAAAATTAATATTGTAATTGTGTTAAAATCGATAGTAAAAATTTCCGATTCTGACTGAAGAAACGTCTATTGACCGAGTGTTAAAGAAACAAAAGAGAAGGAAGAGAAATAAACGAACAACCCGCAAAGTGACAAACTGCCGGTGGCTGGAATCAGACTTAAACGATTATTGCACGAGTCTTGTAGACTGCACATGACCCACTTGATTTTACTGTCAATAATGTGTCGTAACGATAATGATCGCGCTTGTCGATAGCTTGCTCCGACCGATCGATTAATAAATATTATACGCATCTCTCGGCGTGTAGCAGGCGCCGCCGATCTCCCGGCGATAGCTGCCGCCAAACCGCATTATAAAAACGCGCATTCCTCGCGTCACGGTGAAACTAGAATTATAGCCCGACATTGTCCCAGTTTCTAAGACATGGGAGAGACATCGCGAGAGATTCCCTTCTCGAGCGCGATGCGATATAATGCACTACCCACGCATTACGTGTCTTTCGCTTCAATGATCTCTGTGAGAAAATCTCTCGTGAAAGAAAGAAAAACAAACTTGGTGTAATATTTTATTATATGCTCTTTTGAAGCGTCACCGATGTGTAACCGATTTCCAGACTTTATTCATCCGTGAGCGATCTACGTGTACATAGAACTTTGAAACTTGAAAGCTAAGTGAGAGAGTGAGAAAGAGAGAGGTTTCACCACGAGAATGAAAAGATGCGTGAAATTGAACACCGAGTCCAAGTTCCCACTCCGAAGTGCACTATATAAACACTACATGTGTACATATACACACACGTTTATATACGTGTACATACACCTTGCTATTAATTCATGAGATTAATCCGTTCTAGTTTGACGCGTGCGGCTTTCAATGGTTTTCGCATCCTCGCGCATAACACAGCGGCGTTTATAACGCTAGAAAACAATGATGGCGCGCCCGCGGTGCTTTGAAGTTAGTAATAGGCTAGAGTGGGTTTGTAATAAATTAGCGTGTATATGCGTGCCAACGAGATATGACGTATCGCTACCGGTAGCGGTAGCCAGGTGTTCGGTATTAATTTTCGATCCATCGATATACATATATCGATGCGAGCGGAATTAATTGACGAATGTTAAAGACACGACGCGACGCGCCGACTGTCGCGGGATCGCCGCTTCCCCGCGATAGATGACGAATGGAGATATTGAATCATCGAGCGGTATTTTCGCGGCGACGGCGAACAAGTTGTCGAGAAAAATTGCAGTAGCCGATATACCGACGACCGACCCGTCGCGTTCTGCCTGGCGAAATTAAAACTCGCGCGCATTACATGCACAAAGAGCTTATAAATATTCTGTAACGATACCAACACGGCTCCGGATTGATTTCCCAATTAAATGTAAATGAGCGACGGGGGTAAACTAGTGGAACGAGTTTTATAATATCCCAGCAGCCTAGACAGGTAGGAGGAGTTCGTGAAATTCTACCTAAGTAGATAGCACGAGCGCGGTCAATAAATTAATTATTCACCCAATAACCGTGCTGCAGCAGTTCTCGTGTCCCTCTCGCACGAATACCAATCCTTCTCTTGTTATCTTATTTATGACCTTACACAATATTTTTTTTCTTCGCTCATTTGTCCCCTTGAAACTGCCTCATCTTTCAAGTAACCGCAATAATATCTCCGAATCTCGAAGTTATTAATGTTCTTTTAATTGGTTACTTTTTACATACATTTTTTTATTTTTATCACGACTATATTATATATATGTACGTATATATTTACTCTTCATTTTTTTTTACATCTTTTTTCACGTAGATATAGTGAAAGAAAGATGCGCTACATCACGGCATATACATATGCAAGGATTCGAGCTTGTTGAAGAACACTGTAGGCCAGAGTTATAAAATTTAACACCACACGGCACTGAATTTATCACCACAATTAAAAAACTTTATTCACTGTTCTTTTTAATGCGAGCTTACAATTGCCAGACTACCCTCTTGGCTGCTTGCTAGCGATTGCCGTGCTCGCTATTTGGCACCTGCTTTCCGCGAATCGGTAAAGTTCGGCAAGCCCGATCGTCAACGAACGATGTTTACCACAGTAGTTCGTTGGCGCAAAAACCACGTGAGCTGCGAGTACACGTGCACAGTCGTTGATGTAAAATATTCTGGAAAATTCCTTACACATATTTCACAGAAATTATTCGTCCTGAAACCTACAAAATGATCTGTTTGTAGAGATGTGCAACCTGTATAATAATCGAAGTCACACACAGACTACGATGACTTCTCTTTGAACAAGTATCCCTAACCTCGACGGCGATCGCAAACATTCCCGCTTCCGTTTTCAGGATGGTTAGTTCTGGGCATTCTTCGGTATTCACCGTCCACCCCCGGTATTTATTCTGGCTCATTTGTCCCGCAGGAACCGCCGCGTCATCGAAGGGAAATCTCGAAAGATCCTTTCTGTAGGTATTTATACGGGGAATGGCAGTCCCTTAGGAACTCCACGGGGGCCGCAGGTGTTAACTATAAACGGGTGATGCCACGACGACTCTAAAGCGGTTACTCGGTGTCTGTGTGTTCGTTTGGGAATCTTGACGGAGAGGAAAAAAATTTGGATTAGAGAAACGCGCGACGAAGGAATTCCGGGAACAATGATATTATTATCGCGTTCTTCCGGTTGTTTCGACATTCTTCACGCTAACGCAATTACAAAACTTCACAACTCGCCCGACGAGTTGTTTCTTCCGTGTTAACAGTTAAATCAACTGGTTTTTTTTTTTTTTTTTTCTTTTTTTTCTTTTTTTTTAATTACGCTCACTCCACTTCAGATGAACACTCGCGAGACGTAAGATGCGCGTGGGATTCGCGTAAAATCATCTTTCGTCGCGAACGGACAAACGAGATTCCTTAAAACCGCGTCTTTCCTTATAGCGATTACGTCAAACCCGCTGGACGATCCGGACGCGACGCGAGACGAATGTCCGTCTCGTCACGCGAGAAGAAGATAAATTTCGTCGCGTGGGCAATCTCGTTATCGCGTGTCGCCGCAATTGGCGCGTAAGGAGAGAAAGGTTGTATATATCCAGGTAACGGACGAACCAACCTCTCCGTGACCGACGAACTGTTTTAGAAATTTCATAACTCGAGTCGAGAGATCAAAAGCTGTTATTGCATTTCGCTTAGTTTACTGAAGATCTTACATCTGTGCAAGCTTTATATATCTGATGTATATAAGCGCGTTACATAACTGATATATTTACAATTTATCCTAATTTAAATAAACTCAACTGTAAGGAATTTTCTAGAATATTTTACGCAGCAACGACTGTAGCACGTGTCCTTTCGGTTCGCGTACTTCTCGCGTAAACAAACTGCCGGTAAACATCGTCGACAATCGGGCTTGCCGAATTTTACCGATTTCCGCGGAAAACAGGTGACGGCACATAGCGAGCAGCCAAGAGAATAATCTCTTTGACAATTGTAACCGCGCACTAAAAAGACTTTACAGAACAACAGTAAATAAAGTTTCTTAATTGTGGTGTTAAATTAAGCGCCGTTTACAACTCGGGCCTACAGTGCTTTTCAACACAGCTCGAATTCTTACACAACTATCTTTCCACCACTTTCTTACGTCTACAAATACGCACACACACACATAAAAATCGCACGTACGCGAGCGAACGATTTAGGTGGAACAATCTCGCGCTCTTGATCTCGATCTACAAATTTACTCGCAGTTTTTCCCACGTCGGGTGTAAGAGCAGGAAAACAATTAGCAAAGTTCTCGAGACAAGGGAGAGTAAGAGGAGGTAACGTAATGGAGACGGCGTATCGCATGGCTATCTTGGCATTAACGGTCTATGTGGTATTATCCTCTTGAAAAAAAAAGAAAAAAAAAAGGACAATCTCTCAAGGTTTTTAAAAAAAAAAAAAAAAAAAAAAAAAAAAGAAGTGCTCGACCGCGGAACGCGCGGAATTTAATGGCGTTCTTCTTCGGATCTCTAGTGATAAATCCTACAATTGTCGAATACATGTTGTTATCGTCGCTATATAATAGCGTTTTGTGTGATTTTAAATTCTACCCCATCTATTCGCGCTAAACGATAGAAAGAGAAAATGAATATTCTACGAAGTCGCGAGAATAAAAAAAAAGAACCCTTCCTGTCATGACAAGAAAAGTGTTTTTCTTCCGCCACGAAACAGACGAATAATTAATAAGACTTCACGCCGTTTCCCCTCACGAACGCGACTAAAAAGGATCGTAAGAAATATGTCAGTAGATGTCTGCGCGTCTGTTACATTGATTTCGATCGGGAGACGAATACTTTCGAATTTACGCTGTCTCATCAATCTCCGTCCCGCGCAATAGCGCAACACGGCGTAAAATCGCCGATCGGATGCAATCCGATACGAGACAAACGCGTGACACCACCGTTTCTTTCTTTCTCTCGCTATTTTTCTCTCTCTTTCTCTCCTGGATCGAGCTACCTGATATAGAAAGAAAAAAGCGACGACTCTTCCCACGGCGGTGGTATTTGATTGGCAAACAATTAGCTACTACGACATCGAAGGGTAAAAGGAACGACGACGATGAGAAGAGAATCGAACACGAAATATATCACGCGAGAATCTTTGACCGGGGTCATGCATCCCTCTTACAACCTTTTTCCACCCTCTTCTCTATTTTTATCTCTATCTCTTTCGCAAGGTAGTGCGTCTGCTAGTACTAGTACAATGAGAACAATACCATAACCCTCCCGCCTGAGTAAAAAGACAAAGGGCATTCCTGGGACAAAACCATCGTCTCTATCGTTACCGTCGTCACCGTCATCGTCATCGTCGTCGTTGCCAGTCTACGGGGAAAAAGACGAACATGCTAACACGATCCGGATAAACGGATCGTGTTGATAAACTTTGTTGTTTACTTGAATTTATTCTCGTTAATAATTATATTATGTATCTTAACGCATTTGCCGGTTATCTATAAAAAGATCGTGTGAAAATACGAAAGAACGAGATTAACGAATTATTAAATCTCACAAAGTCACAAATAGCTCATAAAGAGATAAATTTAATGAAGATAAAAAATAAAACAATAAAGAGATTTGCATAAATTAAATGTTCATAATACTGACTGCTATTTAAGCGGTAACTGGCACGAAGAAACACAAAGAGAGCGAGAGGAACAATTTTGGCTACGTCGCTGTGCATTATATCGTTTTGAATTAAACGTGCCGCGACCGAGAACTACGTGTTTTAATATAAGGGTTTCGAATTTCACGTGCGCGCACATCCACAGAGACCTCCCAAAAGTTCGGCTCTCTCGTTCTCCATGTCCGCTCTCTTCATCCGTTTTTGCTCCCTTTCGTGCGTTACCCCCTTTTCTGCTTCTATTCCAGAAACTACTCCCCAATACTCGCCCGTTATTTTCGGAAACCTTGTCAAATCGCGTTCTTTTTTTTTTTTTTTTTTTTTTTTTCTTTCTCTGGTATCTCCTTCCCGCCTTTACTCTTCCGATAGCCGAACGGACGGTTTTTTTCTACATGTCGTTTTTCGACAGTCGCGCGAATTTCAGTAACATCGTTCCTTTGTTACAAACCACGGTCGGTCGCGACGGGGACGAGGTACAGAGCGGCTCGAGTATCCGAAACCGACGTCGTCGCGAATCGAATGTACAAGAGATAGAAAAGTATTCACGGTAGAGTTGTTGCACTGCGCGAAAACTCAATGTGGACAATTCGCCGATTGAATTCTGCCGCTTTGCTCGGAATGAACGAGAGATAGAACAGATTTTGTCTTAATTTTTAAATACATCTAGTAATAAATTGCCATCAATTATTCATTGGACGCTACATCTCGGAATTGCGCGGCAACCGCGATCAGTTATCTAATTACTATTTCTCACGCGGTCTCTTTTTGCGAAAACGCGATAGCTTTCGAAAACCGAGGTAACCTAATGTATATTTTCAAACGTGAAAGGCGTGACCACGCTCGCACGACTCTTTGTATTCTACAAAGTACGACAATGAGATGTACGCGGATCGTTTAGCAAGTCGTTTTCACGACCCCGCTTGCAATCGGCGAGGATCGCATTCGCGCGAGAAACGTCGTCTCGTGGAAACGCGTCGTCGTCTTTAGAGCTACTTAACAGTCCCACGAAACGGTCGATTCCTGTGGTTTGACACCAAGCGCGCGCGCGCAAGCACGCACTTCGCAAGAGACGGTGAGAAGAAAGATGCATGTGTGTGTTCTCTGGCATTCGTGCGAAATGCATTTAAGCCACCGCGACGAATCGTTAACGTTCTTCTAATCGCTGCGCGCACCTCCAAGTAAAGAACAGCCAGACGAACATAGAATAGTTATCGCGCGGTTTTCTCGTCGAGGAGGTCAAACGAGATTGGCAATATTCGTTGGCGAGCATTGCACACGTATCGGCATGCGCGACACATAATAAGAAGAGAGTCTTTTTCTTAAATAGATTAAATGTTGCTCTCGAGCGATGTGTTAAATAAAATAAAATAACTAACTGTATTTTGTAATTAATATTTTTATCAATAATTGTTTCGATTTTATTATTGTACGCATCCGAGAGAAAATTGTCAACACAATATATCATTTCTGTCGATATATTTTTATATTGAAACAACTCTCAAATAATATATATATATGTATGTAGGCCGATATAATATGGCCAATAAGAGCAGAATAAACAAGAATAAAACAGGCTTTGGGCAACGGCCAAAAAATAAAAACACAGAGTGTAATTGCGAAATGTATCTTTAAAGTAAAAGAAAAAAAATGTAAACAACATAAAGCAAATCTGTTGTTTCTCAATTAATCTTATCAGTAAATAAAAACTATTCCTAACTCTGTCGGTATCCTGTATAATGTTTTATCATGTTATTGAATTAAATCATGACTCAAATGCTGTTCTGCGTAACACATTAATGGATCGAAATAGATAAAAAAAGAAGTCACAGAAAATTTAAATAAGGCTTCTGCGTATTTCGAACGCTTACTGACAAACCACAATATGCTTTTTTTTAAATTTATACCTGTATTATAATTAATATATGTGATGATACAAATGTAAACAGGTATATAATCTGCGTGAGGTCCTTTCGTACAATGAATAAATAATTGCAAACCGTGCGCAAAGCTTTAAAGTCTACTTAGCGCAGCTAACGATTCGGAAGTGGTGTTTGCCGTGAGATTTCGAGCGAGATTCGCTCTCTTCGCGCCCCGTTCCCGCGTCGGAACGGAGGTAAGCGTACGAGAGAGAGTTCGCCGAGACACGCTCGTTGTCGGAAATAACGACATAATGACATGGTGGAGGATGAGCGCCTGAGGTAGATAAATTCAAGACGAAGCGGTCAGAGAGAAAGAGAGAGAGAGAGAGGAAGAGAGAGACGAAAGCGAGAGAAAGGAAGATCGAAAGGAAGAACCGAGTGGGAGAGGAAAAAGGGGAGAGAGAGAGAGAGAGAGAGAAGAAAGAACAAGAGAGGAAGGAGATGGGATCATTGGCGTGTCTCGCCAGCATCCCTGACCATCGCCGGTGGTTCATCAACTCCGAGGAGTTGAAGAAGCCTTAATAGGCTCTCCTGCTAGAGTCGGGACCACGTCATGCACCCTTTTGCCTCATATCTCGACCTGATTTCGCGCGCGATTCTCACCGCCTGGCTGTCAGCTACGATTTGACCGAATTTATTAATTATGCGTGTCTCGAAATTTTTGCTCACGAAATAAATCATATAAAATAAAAGATGCGCCGTGTACGCGTGCGATGAAATTAGAGATTAAAGTCACGTGATACCGACGAGTGTTGGATGCTGTTAGATATTATAATATAGAATTTTGCGCGACACTACAGTTTTTTTTTCTCTTTTTTAATATCTTTTTTCCTCCACATATGCGCGTGCACAACATATCACTAAGAAGTTGAGTCGACATCGCTTTTATTCCGCGGTCGTAACCATAAATTTCACGATCAATTAATACTCGACAATGCTCTTTCTTACAATATAATCTTTATTCTCGTTATCTTCGGTCATATTGAAGAAAAGGCATAATTATTCCCCGTAAGCGCGCAATATTCTATCTTTTCTCTCTAATTAGTAATCTTCGATGAATGCGTGCACCGCCAAAGTGCAATCGCAATAATTTTAATAGCGCTTTATCGCGTTACCGGACTGATACATATCGCCAGTAGATACATATTGATAGAACGCGAAATTCCACGGTAAATGAAACAATGGAGAAATTGAGTGGTCAACGCGCCGACGCGTATTACCGCGATAATTCCCAATAATTTATCACAGCCGCGCGTTACCGTCCCCTCGTGTAATCGTCGTCGTCGTCGTCGTCGTCGTCGTCTTCGCCGCATTTCGAGCATCATGAAGAATTAAACGCTGTCGCGCGCGTCGGTTGCGTCGCGGGGTTTATCGGCCGTAAAGAATCGTCGAGGCTGCTCTCTCCTCCTCCCTTTAATGGGTTCACGCGCTGTGGAATCGGGCACAAAGCGCGCGACACGACCCGCGAGAGATCGCAACCGCGCGTGCCATGCTCTCTTTAACACTAAAACCGCCCAATTTTGCCCACTATTTAGCGACGCCATGCTTTGCCGCAAATGAATTAGCTGCGAATCCGCGGAAGCACGCTCGCGCGGGATCGATATTTGTGTTCTGCACAGCTCATTTTCACATTGCAGTTTTTCGAACATAGCCGGTAGAGATCGCTACTAGATTTTTAAGTAATCTAATGAAATTATTCCGGTTTGAACGATAGCAAAAACACAGTTTCACTAAAAAAAAACAAATTTGTTCAATTTACTCTCTTGTGTAAATAGCCAAACGAATTCGGTCAAACAAAAAATGAGAACCAATAGATTTGATAGTTGAACTAGTAAAATGCGTCATTGGAAAAGCGAAGGTTTAAACTTTTGACCGAGGTAATAGTGTTTTCGCAAAATTTTTTAAAATTTACTCACAGAGGGGTCACATGAAACGCCAGTAAGATCATCTAAATTTCTATTCATTTAAAATTAGTTTTATAAGCGTGTGTAAATATTACATACATATATTTATATATTTTTTTTATACACCGATATGACATCCGCATTGATTCTCTTATAGAAGCCTTATTTAAATGTTTTTAATCTCGAGATATATAGCAAAACTACTCACCATAGAAACGGGGATGGGTCCTCCGGCTCCATTGGGGTATGGATATGGCGAGACAAGGTAGCCCATGTTGAAAGAGGAGGTGTGTGGCGTTGGATCCACCTTTCCTGTTTCAGAACAAACGAGAACGCGATTATTATTAGACAATACAACTCTAATTTTATCTCTGAATAATAAAGTACGCGCCCAAAATCGATTACGTTCGATTAAATTCGAGCATCGACTTTAGTATTGCGTACTTTTTTTTAGAAAGTTTTTTTTTTTAGAAAGAATTTGCGATATTTATGTGATGTTATTTGTACTAGTTAAGCCGGTTTTATTATTATCATCGGATTGCTACATGTTAGTGGAACGTTAAGCGGACCACAGACGAAGAAACGTTTCTTTAAATGACAGCTTGCACGCAAAACCAAATTGTAGAAAAGTAAAAAAGAGTTCCGAAAGAGAGAATCCGACATTCGACTGTGGCACGACAATTTGCGGTTCGTGCAACATCGACCCTAATTATACGTTTTCCATACAAATCACTTTCATTTTTTCTTTTTTTCATAACAGTTTGCCGAAAAAGAGCAAGATTGTCTGTATTTATCTTATCTGGTTTTACCTCGACCCAATTCGCACCTGTTCAAGCTTTTCGTACGCGCGTGATATCTTCTGCAACTATATGTGCAAAAATATGTCAAATGCAACAATTAAAACAATAAGTAAACGATAAGCAGAGTCTGGCCGTGTCTCAATTTAAAACACGCCGTTGGAAAACGTCGAGAACTCGCAATTTAATCCCATCATTATTTTATGAGTTAATGAAAGATCTCTTGATATCATGTGCCAAATTCAGGTTTTCTTTTTTTTTCATATTAAACCTTCGTATAAATATTACATCTACGTTAGAACCAGTCTTCGTTTAATAGGATTCATTCGCCATTCGCGCAAACCAGACTAATCCCAACGAGTATATGCTTCGAAACCTGCTTCGAAAATTCTGAGATCGACGATATCAATCGCGGATCGTCACAGCTAATTCTTGCCGAGATGAATGTTCGAGATCGAAAAGACCTTTTTGGCTTATCCTTCCGCGAAATCCGAATCCGTTGTGTTTCGAACAGAAGAAATACGAACAACCTCGTTCCGCGATACCGATCGTTCCGAGGCTGCGCGCATCTCGGTCCGGAATCGTGTCTCTCCGTGATCGACGACGGATTTCGTACGCGCCTAAAATCTCAGTTCTCCCGCTGTCGATCCCTCAAAACTCGATCGTTTCGATCGCGATGAAATCTGGAACTTTTGCGCGAATCGATAACGATCGCCAGCTGCACGTAATTCCGAGACAGAGAAAGAACGAATTTTTGAACGCGATATCTCGCAATTGTCGCGCGCGATCGACGCAGAATCTTTTCAACAGAGCGATACGAGATGCGCGTGCGCGCAAGCACTTCTCGCTCGTCCCAAGTTATTAAGACGCGAACGCTTCGGCGTGATTCACACGAACGAACGCACGCGGACGATTAAATTGTCAGCTACGCGACTCTATAAATAACGCAACGCAGCGCCGCATACCACCGAGTCGGATCCCGGTAATCCTCGTTTTATCAACGCCTGCGAGTCTGCCGATGAAAAGCTCTCTCGCGAAAGAGAGAGAAATAGAAAAAGAGAGCTGGTTTTATCGAGATTTCCGCGGTGAAACATTCGGCAAAATTGCGCACGAAATTATTGAGGGAAAGAGAAATGTATCGCGCGAAAAATCATGAATTAGAACATATAAAAGTGCGCATTATTATCCTGCACAGAAAAGATCTAATCGAGATCTAATCAATCTTATTCTTTGAAAAGTTATTTCACCTTGTTCGATCAGTGAATCCGATCCAAGAATCCGATCGGCGAAGCGCGCGTTTTGGAATCCCGATTCCAAAAAACCCGAAACATTTCACATCAAGTTCGATTAAAACACACGCGATAAACCGTGTGACGCTTTGGTGAGAAAAAACTAACTTGCATTACGATGGATTTGACAAAGATTTTACACAAATCGCACTTGGTGAATAAAACCGCGTGAGAAAAAATCGCTTGTCTAGCGTTTATAGCTGTATATAACTTAAGTCGCGTTCCTTTCGCAGTTATCCGCTACCGCGGAGTGCGTATCCTGGGCGCACATGTGCGCCACACTCCTCGTGTCCAAAGTTTATTGCCAGTTCGTTTATCTTTTTCTCTCTCTCTCTGTTGCCCTCTCTTCTTTCTTCTCTCTCGCACCCGCACCTTTTTGTCCGTTCTTTCCATCATGATCGGCACGTCCTCCTCCGCGCCCGCTCTTCGACCCCCGAGCACGTTCCGACCGGCGCCGACTCAAAGTTCGTGCACTCGATTCCTCTTCTCTCTTCCCATTTTCTATACCCTTTCTCGCGTCCTTTCCCTTCTCTTTCGCTCCTCTCCCGCGGGTTTGTTTACTTCGCAGTCTTGTTGGAATAATACCCCGGCACGATAATTATAGATACCCGAGGCCTCACAATGCGACTTCGACACACGTTTACAACTGCGGACGCACACCCGCGGATATTTCTCGGTAGTGTATACACGCGCGGCGGCAGCGACGGATGACAATGAAACTTTTCACGAGAGAGTCCGATATCGTATTTTCAATTACTCCTTTTGTTTGTTTTTTTTTTTTTTTTTATAACAATACGTGAGATCAGATATTGTTTTTTTATTCCCAGTTAATTAATAAAATACTGTCACTCAAATGTATGACAAAAATAAATCTGTGTTTTTTTTTTAACACTTGTTTATTTCCGCGTGCGAAGAGAAGCACTTGTTCTCTCGTACCTACTGTGTACATGTATACAGAACAGTCCACAACATTAGGTAAGTTGCACAGTAAACTTCTTGAAAAGTCTGGCCGAGAAAACACGCAGAGGGGAGTTTCAGGGGAGCGAATATCAATTTATGAGAGGATGCAGCGATCGTGATTGCACGGGTTCTTAAGCAATATCCCCAGAGTTACCCGCGATTCCGCATCGACGATTCTTGGAAAGGCGCCTATTAGAACACAGAAGCCAAAGAGCGGAAGCCGTGAAGAGATTATTACTGAGCTCGGCATGTCCTGAAGCGTCCTCGATCTCGTGCCAAGTGCTCGCGAACATTGCCTTATATATCTAGGGATCGTTCTCGTTTTGACGAAAAGCGATACTTTTTTTTTTTTTTCTATCTCATATGTTTCCGCGAACAACGAGAATAATCGGACGAATGTTTCGTGTACATATGTTAGAAAAAGACACGATTGTATGGATCGTACAAAAAATGAGAGAGAGAGAGAGAGAGAGAGAGAGAGAGAGAGAGAAAGACAAAGAAAACGAGATCTACAAAGACAAACATTACACGACTTTAAAAATACAACAATCGATAACTCTTGAAATATTTTTCTGGTTTTGTCAATATGCACGAATAACCAACAAGTTAAAATAAATAGTAACAGAATTATAAAATAATAGTAACAGAAATGTAAAAGATGGCATAAAATAGAACAATGTTATAAAAATAATTGTTTACTTTGTACTTCGCGAAACAAAAAAAGAGCAGAAAAGAGACAATCAATCTAACTTTCTTCAATTATTTGCTTCTTGCACGATCACTTTAGTTTTCGATCGAAAATCGCGAACCAATTCCAAGATAAGAAGATACATTGCGGCTATTTATGAAACTTCTTCTAAATTCGAGTTTCACACACGCTCGGATCCGAGTTAAAAAGGACACAAAAGCAAAAGAGCGTGCCGTTAATGCCATTACAGACAAGCTTGTGTGTACAGCTTGTTGTCGGCTGGTAAATTACTATAATTGTGAAGTTCCGGCGATTTTTAGATTAGCTCTGGTCCATCAACCGTATATACCTACCTACCGACCTGCCGACACTGCCCAACGATCCTCAACTCACCGCAGACCCGCAAGCAATCAACCGTATTCACGAAAACCGTATCTAGCGCTAACCGTTCGATTTTTAGTCTGCATTTATTTTCACTTTTTCGCAAAACTACAATAGATCTATTATATAGTTATGTAAATCATAGAAATATAAGTTTGTCTTAGCGCTAAGCATCTAAACGAAGAGAGAGAGAGAGAGAGAGAGAGAGAAAGACAGAGAGCAAAATAAAACTTATACTTAATTTCTTAAAAAGACCTGCATTAAATTCTTAAAAAGAAATGTGGAATTTTGATTAAAAATGCGCGAAGACCTCGTTATATACGTTGCAGACGCGCAAACAAGCCTCTCCCTCGATTAATTAATATAACTAATTAAGACCGAATTAAAAACACACCACTCAACCTGGCAATTAACCCAAATTAATGGCGCCAATAATGCGCAACTGTCTTCATGTAATAACACTCAGCGAGAAACCATACAATTATTTTTACTTCCTTTATGGATTGTACCGAGGACGAAGTTCCGCGTCAGAGCAACAAGACGAATTAATTCCATGTTTGCACGTTCGAAAATTCGACTTTTTTTCAAGTTATAAGTCGGTTTTTTCCCAAGAAAAATGTCCATTGTGAGAAACAGGGAAGAAAACATGTCAAAGATTAGGATACCTTTGCCGCGCGCAACACAAAAGACTTTTTTAATGTCCTTGGAGAAAACCCTTATTTTGTAAAGAAATTTTTATTTGTGTTTCTCTCAAACACGTCTAAAAATCTTTTGACGTGAAAATTCTGTTTTTTTTATCGAAAACAAATTTTACCACCACCAGAATGTTTACCCCGAACAAATGTTTCATTAAAAACATTATACTTATATCACCATTAACGATGGAGCAAGATGCGGCGCAAAAATAGGATTATAAAAAAAACTGAAAACTCTATTCGATTCTAAAAAATTCCAGTCATTTCTGCAATACAAGAAAATTGTTTTTGTTTTCTAAAAAAAGTCAAAGGGAGACACATACACGCCAGTGTGTTAAATGACGACCTTCGACGCGGGAGGTCCTCTAAAAGAAATTGGAGACTGTGGTGTGGTAACGAAAGAACAAGAAATTTATCACCTCAACATATTTTATATAACAAGTTGTGCTCACATGCTACATTTATTGACTACGTGCGATAGATTTTTTCAAGTTGTTAAATTTATCTGAAAAAGCTTGCTATATCTTCACTATCGTCAGCAATTCTGACGTGCAAAAAATGCAAAAAAAAAAAAAAAATTGCAAATTATTTCTATATGTATTGCGACAGTCCTGCTCGGAAAATTCAGTTGGGAAATACTGGTAAAAAGTCTGCGTGTGTATGCGCGCGCGCGCGCAATGAATACGAGACGAAACATATTTTGCCGTATAAAGGTCACCAAGTAGGCGCACCCTCGTAATGGGGCACCGCAGATTCCTGCCGGGCCCCGAGGCCAGACCCACTGTCACGTAGTCAGGATCCAGCGACGTGGTTGTTAGTTAGAACTCAAACGTGCTCAAGAAGATCGCGCGCAAGAATCAAAACAATCAAAAGTTCGTGCAAGCGAACCGTGCAATCTAAAATACCAAAGTCGATGAGAAATGTCTTTGTAAATAAATTTTCAAAGATGGTATCAGAACTTGATTGTAGATACGTACGTGTATATCTAGACGTGAAAATTTAGCTAATTTCGACACGTGTGTAATTTATTTACGTATTTATTTATTATATCAGAATTTATTTTCGGAACACGTGTGTGCGCCTTTAACAAACTTTTCTTTTTGTTATTAAACAAAAAATATATTACACGATTAGTTTTGTATCATAAAAGTATTGTACACCACGAGCATTTGTGTGCTTCGTCTTCCGACGGAATAATCGTCAAACTTGTTATCTCGAGTACGAAATTTTGTCATCGTTTACAATTCCGCGGCGTGTACCTACGTACGAAAGACGTTTCAGCAGACGAGTTCACTGCAAGTTAAGTCTGGACCCGGCGAGAGAACAAGTCCTCGCTCGCGCCGATACACGGGAAGAAAGAGGAAAAGAGAGGAAGTAAGATCCCAGTGAGAGAAAGAAGGAACGAGAGCTCGAGGCGAGACCTACTGCCGAGGGCTTCGGACAAGCACACATAGATGGTTTTGACTTGGCACGGTGCGGCCCCCTCGGCAGGGCCCGGCGTGAACGAGAGCAACAAGAAGAGAAGAGACGAAAAGACGAAAGGGAGAAGAAGAAGACGACGACAACGACGACGACGAAGAAGAAGAAGAAGAAAGCACGAGAGGAGGAAAGGGAGAAGAAACCGAGTCTGTTTGACCGCCGCCTGGCTGGCTGTTCAACCACTACTACTCGCCGTCTCGCTCTTTCCTTCACTCTCCCCCTAACTCTCCTCCTCTCTTTTTGACTCTCTCGCACACACCAGCTCGTCTCGTCTCGTAACAAGAGATGGGGCGGACAATGGGTGCCGGGTACCAGCACGCCTTCGGCCAAGGCTGCCACACGGCCCCGCGCTGTGCACAGCCTGGAGAAACAACACTGCCGAATCGTGCTGTGCGCGCTTGTGTTTTCCTTGCTGCTGCTTTCGCTGCGTCAACGACAAATGACATTCCACGGCACGAACACGTGCGTGTAATCCCTCTTTCATAGACCCGAGAGCATTGTATCGCTATTACGTGATCTCTCATATTACACTTGGACTTCGTCGGATTCAATAACCTTCGTAATCATGACCCCCACAAGAGAGAGAGAGAGATATACTCATTGAACGCGCCGATAAAAACCTATTGTTTGCCGATATATATTGCACGTTCAGCTTTTCTCAACTTCTTTTCATGATTTATCTAATAAGGCCAAAAAATTAATGACAGCTTTGATATTCTAAGTGAGTTCTTATCTCGATCGAGATAATAAGTAGCTCGGTGTGATCATTGCGAGGATGAGTGCCTTCGTCGTGGGTAAAACACACGAGGAAACGAGTCGCGGTTCTCTTGTCTTGTTTCGTCTACAGCCGAGGGACTTATGACGGTAATGGGGCGAGATAAAGCCGAGATAACCGGACACGCCTCAAGAAGAAAGCGAGAGTTTGCGATAACCGTGCACCGAGGAGAAAGAGAAAAAGAGAAAGAAAAAAAGAGAGAGAGAGAAAGAAAGAGAGAGGAGGAGGGAGCGAGGAAGAGAGAATGGCCGTTATTGCCTAGCGATGAGTTTTTAATCGGCCGAGATCTCTTTGGACACTTGACCGATCAAAGAGCTACGAAGAGGCGTGTTGAGACTAAGATTTTCCCTAACGTTCCGACGAGCCATCGCGAACTCAACTCTGTTCACCAAGGAACAGCCGGGAGTACCGTTCAAGCGACTAGTTTAATCGTTCCGTAATTTTTTAATAAGCAACGGTCGACTGCGAGACTCTCCCGCCCCATTTGGAAAACATTGACCATTAAATCCTCTCGAGCGCTATATTCCGCGTCATCTTAGTTCACGTTTTTTCTTTTTTTTTTTTTTTCAAAGATTATTAACCTATAACTACTAGGATAGGTGAAGTCTATGAACCGCGTATCGATAATAATACATAATACAGTCAGTCATTCGCGCGTTCTTCCTCGCACAGAAAAAAAACTATTATATATTTATACTACGTCGCGTTGATTGACGCGTAATAATTTTCTACTCGCTTACACAAGAGTTAAAAAGAGCGTTCCTCGCGTCTTCTACTTTAAATTTGAAGCCCGTAATAAAAGATCGTGCACGTCGATGATAATTAAGCTAACAAAAGTTTTCTTCTACCTGTGTGCACGCTACCTGTACCTACGTAATCTATCGACCATTCAGGATCGGACGAAATACTGTCTGGAATCCGCGTATCGTATTTAAGGCAGTGTTCGAACGGGCCCCGACGCCTTGTCGATCGCTTCTCTTCAACAATACATTCTTCGCCTGAAAAGCACATTCCTCGAGATCACGCAGGTAGTGAACGAGATGCAGTTTTGAGAGGTCTACGAGAAAGATGGAGGTGGTTAACAAAGACCTGATTTGTACGGGCCATTATGCTCGTTTTCGAAGAAGTGTGCAACCGAAGAAAAATAACGAAAAACAGTTATTATTCGCTTTCAACTTGCGTTAAACGCGCGAAACAGAATACACCGAAACAAATATATTAATTTGAAATAATTTGCATCTCATTGCACAAAATGTGGACATTTTTTTTTTTTTTTCACTTCGTCTTTTGTATATTCAATACGACTAATTTACGCAAACGTCATGACAAAAAATGTGAGAATGAGAAAAGATGCCTCTTTTTCGGCAAGTTTCAGCAACAGTTCAAATCTGGTAATAATTTTCAGAAAGAAATCTCGGTTGTATTTCTCAGAGCGTGCGTGTATAGATACATGACACTTCAGCAGCTTAACGACTTGCCTTTTTTGGGGGGAAAACGCTCCGGACCGTCCATGACCGTGTCACATATTTTCAATAGGCGAATAATACACAAGTTTCGACAGTTTACGCAATTACGATAATAATGCACACACAAAAGAATAGAAAATTTTCAATGGTTTTTACAAATTTTGAAAATTAAATAAAAATAATGTTTATACGCTTTACGCAAAAAAGACATTTATATTATTATATGCCATTGTTATTTCTATTATTTAATTTATATTACATTATATTATTTATATTATTTCGTTTTGTTAATAATGTGAAAAAGAGCTTTATAAATTATCATAAAATTTTTATTTAACAATTGAGTGCTGTACTTTTTCACATTGTTTCTCTTGAGAGTTAAATAAATTCTTTTGACGTTTCTTTTCTTCTTATATATTACTAGAATCTGCAGTTCGCGCGACTAATAATTTTTATAAAAACAAATATTATTTTGTCAATACGAAAACACGACAAAGATACGGCAACACCGCATACGGCTACTAGATGCACCGAGGCCTACGGTCCTGACGTTCTTGGCCTCGGGCTCTACCCGTTGAGGACCACAGAATGGTGCGGGTCCAGAGATCGCAGTAGAGGGGAACAAGGAGAGACACGGGCACCCACTCCCACAAACATACAGGGTGTCTCTGGTCAACCGCAACAATTCTAATTATTGTGCGTACGTTTAGAAAAACTGCTCTTTAAAAGAAATAAATATTTGTGTTTCTCTCTCTCTTCCTCCCATTTTTATTAATTTTTAATCCTCCGACTACAAACTCTGGTGAGAAATTTTTGACCCATAATTTTTATGAAAATATTTGAAAAATAATTTTTACAACAACAAAAAAATATATCACAAAAATTATGAATAAAAAAACTAACTCAGAAATTTGTCGTAGCTCTTGATCGCGATTTTAAGCAATTGGAACAGATTCTTCTCACACAATACTTTTATTGTGATGTAATTGTAAATCTATTATACAATCGTAGTTTTGATGTGTTTTTTTTCTTCATCATCATTGCGTCATTCATTTGTCATATTCTTATCTACAGTGTACAAATGTAAAAGACACGCGGTATCGACGCATTCTTCGATGCAGCTCGGAACGCATCGACGACAACGCCATAATATAGTGGCAAGAAAAGTAACGATAACGAAATGATAAAAAGTAAAGTCCCGAAGTAGAGACTATGCGCTCGAATGTCCGAATGAGTAGCAACTTGCTAGTGCGGTATGTAAAAATACGCTGTATATAAGAATTTCAAAATATCGATATTTCCATTCACGTACCGATAGTGCTAAATGTATTATTACAGCTCGCGATAACAGAGATATCACATTAATTAAAAAAAAAAAAAAAATTAAAATTAAAAGAACAAAACAGACAATCTTGCGTGCGCAACTCGCTCGTGTGCACGTGATTTCCGTCGGAATAGATTTCCATGCTTTACACGTACGTCTTGTGCCATACAAAAACGACTAGCTCAACTAACTAATCGCTACTCCGTGGTTTTATCTCATTGTCAGTGTTATTAACTTTTTGACTACTATTTTCTTACGAGTATCTTATCCAAAAAGATAAAACAAATACATTTCGCGTGCCCACAAGTGTGTAATTAAAACTTGATTGGTAATACGCTTTATCTCGCGACAGTTCGATCTAATTAATTCAAGAAACGTCAAAATTGCAACGTGCAACTTGCTTTTTTATTTACTTAGAAAAAAAAGCGACGCGTAAGTGGAGGAAAAAAAACATCAATTGGTAATTTATATCGTAGGCACGATGCACTATCTTGGTGAGAGATAAGATTAGCGTATCTATAAGCGGAGACTCGCCGCATAGCAAGCCGCACGCTAAAGCTCCTCTTTGGAGCAGCGCGACTGCGGGTAACTACGGCCGAGCCGTGACTAATAATCTCCATGAGATTTCTTCGTGCACAATAATTAATTTCCCAGATCGTTGATCAGCGATCGAAGCTTTACTTTTTCGCGCGTGAGCTATTTTTACGCCGAATCCCCCCGCACCGCGAGGAGAGTAAAAGAGTTCAGCGATGTGCATCACAGAAACTTTTTAATTTCATTAAATCACCCGTCGAGGAATCTCGAACGGGAAAAAGAAATTTCTCGGAATCCTTTCCGCTCTCCTCGCGCGCAAGAATACGCGACAAGAGTAGCGAAAAGAGAAAAGAGAGAGGAACAACCACGACGACGATAATAACGATAAAAGGTAGGAAGTCGTATGAAACGTCTTTACGTTCTTTGCAATCGAGATTATTAAAAGTAATTCGCATATGCGTTCTATGCCCGAGAGATTGTAAGAATTAAAAGCATCAGAAAACACAGAAAAGCGTGTTACGGAAAGATATATTAAAAGAAAGAGAGAATTCCAGCATCTTTTACAAGTTTTTTTGACAGATATAGATACAAAAGTTATCGAAAATCAAAACTATTAAGATTTTATTATAAAAATTACGTTTTTTAAGCCAGTGTTTGCCAAGTCGGGATGAAATGAGAGCTGTGTGGTCCCCGGCCGGAGAATTCACGGTTCAAGCGAAAAAAAAAGAAAGTGCGTATGAATTTTACGATCAGTAAGAAAAAGTAATTTGACGTAAGCTTCAGTTTCAGTTCGATCGTTGTGTATCACGGGAATACCGCTACCGGGTTAAAGAGTTAACGAGAAGAAGCTTGTTGTTGATACATGTCATAATTTTCCACGGTCGTAACCGAGCAACGGGGACGAAGACAATTAAAAAAGAGCGAACTGTCGCGAACGTAATGGACTACCCTTAAAGTTTCTAGATGCCTAATTTGCATGACTGAAAGGCTTTTGAAAGGTTCGATACAATATTGACCATACTAGAGAGAAGAAAGACGAGAAGATACGGTCTCTTCAGTTGACCGACTCTCCTGCCACGTGTGCATTACTATGGTACTTACAAGTTACGTCTCTCCGTCCGACGAAAGGAGGAAAGCGGCAAAGAGAAGTTAGAGAAGAGAGAAGAAAGCGAAAAAGAGCCGTAAGAACAGAACAGAAGAGAGAGAGAAAGAAAAAAAAGCGGAGGCTCTTATGCGCCGTACCGAAGTAGTAGTAAGTGTCGACCCCGTCGGCTACGCCCATATAAATCCTTAGTTACCTAGTTGCTTTACGAGATACAATTATTTACGGAGAACGGCCGGCTGCCTTATTTAGCCTCTGCTCACCGATGGATAGCGGATTGATCGGCTTCTCTTTCTTTTTGTCTATTATCTCTTCCATGCGACCAACACACTGCTTTAATAAAAGTTAGTAAAATTTCTTTCGTAACAGACTTAACTAATGCTACTGACCGTGACAATATTTATCTGCCGGATAAATCTGATATCAACAATCAATAAATAATAAACGTTATAACCGGAATAATAAAACTTTACCTGTTATAACAGTTTTTCTCAAATCTTTCATTTAAAAATTATAATATTCTTTGTAGAAAGAAACTTTCAATTATTTGTTTTCAAATTTTTTAACAGTTCAGCTAATTTTATAAAGATTGTAGACATATCTTCTACAATCAGTGTTATTTGACAATAATAAATAATATATAACTTTTTAAAAAATTTATATATCTCTCTCTTATTCTACACATACTTATGTGCGCAAGCACATAACGTAACGATTTCAAGAGAAAAAACAAAATGCAATTGCATCACTCGCGGTATACATATCGCGGCATTACTCAAAGCGATAACGACAAGTTTTCTGAAGCTTCCTCATTTTAAAAAATCCATCCATTTTCTTTTCAATATGTCAATTGTGCGGTCACGAAATGCCAATTACGTAATCGGAAGTGGGAACTCTTTCAAGTGAAAACTGATCGGTACGTGCGCGTCGGGTTCGTGCAATATTTACCATGGCCGAAGGTAATTATAATTATATGAGCAAGACACACACGCACACATCACTGTAGGAAAGAATTCCGAGGAGTAAGGAATAGTTCTTCTCTTGTTTCTCTCCTTCCTCTCTCTTTCTCTATGTCTCTCTCTCTCTAAATGCGCAGTCTCTTCGAACACGCCGCTTGTAAATCATTCTCACCGCTTAACCTGACATTAGCGTGACAGCCCGCTATCCCAAGCCCGGTCACTTCAACATATGGTTAGCAGATGCCACCGCCGTGTTGGGGCTCGTTTTTAATTAACCTCTTTGGCAAAAATTCGCACGTGCAAATATCGTGTCATTTGAGCTACTATTTTGGATGCTCCGACGCGAGATTTGTGAAGTTCTTCAAGATAGACAGACGGAAAATTATTTACTGACAAATATATGCAGAGAAAGAGAGAGAGAGAGAGAAATTGTAAACAATCGATAATCGAATAAGTGGAATAAATAATTTTGAAACACCTCAACGTCACGCGCGATAAAAGTCATATGGAATCACAATGTAAGCAACTTATCAGTGACAAGTGCATTGTGATTTCGTATAACTTATCGTATCGTTACGTATTTATTCTCTAATGCGAAGTAGATATATCTACGCAACGAGATATCTTAAGTTGCGTCTATATTTTAATCTTCCTCCTGTGCCGTATCTGTGTTTTTCTTCCACACACGTGTGGAAGAGAAAGATATTTTTACAAAATAGAGAGAAAAAAAATGCAGACCGCAATAACCGTGTACGCATTTTTTCGATATTGTTATCGTCACATAAAAGTGACGCTTTCAGTTTTTTTTTTTTCCCGAAAGTAACAAGCGCCGAGACACGAATCAATTAAACTACCTGCTATCTGTGCATGCATGTACCGAGAGCACAAAGAACACTGTATGCCCTACCGAGTGCACTCGTGTAAGACGACAGGACCGCCGCATGTAAATCTATGCGCGGTGCCTAAGCAGCATCCGTCCAAGAAGCGACAAGTAAAGGGTGAGACTTTTTGAGAGAGTCCCCGACCTTGCTGTTCTCTCTAAACAAAGAGCTTTAGGGCCATATTTATAGTTGTCATAAAACGCTATGCATATTACGCCAACCTCCGGTCGCTCGCACACAAGCGGGAATTGTCTGTCTTTCCGTTCATCACGTCTTCCTCTTTCGTCTCGAGATTCGTCTCTTTTGTTACTCATCGTCTCGCGACTCTTCGTTTCGACTCTCCTTCCTCGTTTTATCCTCATCGCATACGTACGCGCGCATGTGCAATGTAAAATAATCTGATTCTCTCTTCTTCTAATCTCATTTATCGTTCGTGCGTTTCTTTTTAAACTTTTGCATAAAAAGTATGTCGCTCGCGAAACTACTTTGTGACACAAAAAACGAATAAATTAAATTTCAGAACACCGCTCTAATCGCGACCGTCTCGCGCGACTCCGTTCACAGAAATAACGTAATTAATGGCTGCATACTAATCAAATACACGCATTTCGGTCCCCTTCATTTCTCGCTTAACCCGACCTTTCTTCCTCTCGAGCGAGACACGAGGAACTTGAGATTCGACAACGACGATGAGTTTCTGGCGTTAATTGACTCGAGAATCATACGGTCTAACGACTTTGTTTGACGAAAATCGGTTCGAGCGGATTCGACCAGGTTCTCGAAAACGAACATACAAAACCCGAGTCGTAACCGTGCGAGGTTCGAAAGAAAAACCGGTATTTTGGGTAAGCACAGCTTATTAACATGCGTTCGCTTTTTCATTCTTTTGTCAGGCTGGTTTTTCGGAACCCGGCGCGACATTCGTTAGAGAGTGTCGCGTCGAAAATATGTATGTAGTTTAAGTGACGGGAACGCGAAATTCGTGCACGACGAAATATGCGCGCACACATACGCACGACGTTAAATCCTCATTAGCGCGAAAAAGATTTGTATGAAACTCTTATACTTTGAAAACAAACACTTCCGTCCTGTATAATATTATCGACAAAAAATAAAACCGGCTGGCAACGACTTCTCTCGCACACGCGCGCACACATGTACAAACTTCGAAAAAAAAAAAAAAATTACAGTTACTCTCTCAATAATCTCTCATGTTATTATTGCATATTGTATTATTTATGATGCCGCAGAATTTTTAGACTAAATTAAAACGTTAATAAAGTGCGCATCTGGCTCGACACACGTTAATTATATCCGCAAGATCAAACTTTGCAGTGTGTTAACTGAATCCACAAGATTATTAATCTCGCCCGGAGCGAGCGCGATAAATGAGTCGTTTACATTTACGTGCATTAATCTCGTCAAAGTACTCTGTAGGTGAACATTTCAGCGCGTTATATACGATAGCATGCGTCACCAGGATCACGCTATTTTATTAAACGGTGGTTTACTCCTCTCGCGCGCGTGAACAAGGTTGTTGCGTGTTCGTATATATTCACTCAACGCAAACATCACACTTTAAACGAGTGTATCGAAAGTAACACGATCGTCGTATCATCAGCTCATGTGCGATCATCGATTTGACTGTCGTAAAAAAAAAATAGTATTTTTAAAGATGTGATTAGAATCGATACATTCCTCTGAGACAAATCGATATAAATTTTCATTTAATCACAATTTTACGTAATCAAACCTCGCGGAAAAAGAGAGAAAAAGAGAGAGAAAGAATAACTAAAATCACGCGAACAGGAAAAGTAACTAAAATCACACAAGAGCATATGACGCTCGTCCGTTTAATATTCACTAAACACAAATCCGCTCTTATCTTGTTATCTATGTTGAGTGAGCTATAGGATTATCTCGGTACGCGTTCATGTGACGCTTGTGGAAGCTCTCGTAGTCATTCGCGTACCACCTGATTTAAAAATTTTTGTCATGCGATTTGGAAAGACAAAACGGACAAAGGAGACACCGAGAGAGAGAGAGAGGCACCGAGTTTCCATTCAATTCTCAGTAAACATTTGCCAGCTACATTAACTCTTTAAGAACGGAAAAGTTGGAAATAACACGATATTGGATAGAAATTTATTTTTGAAATTTTATGCGCATTATATATATATATCGATATTTCAGAATATCCGATATGACGAGCTCTTTTCACTTGCTTTCCCTGATTATGCCAACAGCGTCTTGTTTAATATTTACCGTAAATACAAATCTGTAATAAGAGACTATCGCCATTGCGGAGTTTGTTGCCGATAGAGAAACTTCGTGTGTGTGACATCGCGTGACAGGACGAATTAAAATCACCACGTGCACGGCACGTGTCGCGGTGGGATCGAGACCGGTATCTCCGCGCAGCCGTCTGTCAAAAGTGCGCGTCATTAAGACAGAGTGTGCCGCGTGTGTCTATCGATTTCACAGATGTTTGAATCAAGAACGGGAAATCGATGATTCGCCACGCGATAAGATATGACGAAATACAAGCGATGAAAAATACAGCGCGAGACGTAAGATCTGATACGGGCTGCTGATTAATATTGCTTTTAATTGAGATTTCTGTACGTCAATTATAACGCGTTCGCAAAAATATACAAAAGTAGAGATTCAATTTAATTTTAATCACTGATCTTGTGAATTAAAAAAAAAAAGGTCTCGCTTCTTCTCTTTTTAAGTCAGAAATTTTAACTTTGCATCCGTGCTCATAAAAAAAAACAATCTACATATCGTCTAAATAAATACAGTAAAGACCACGTTTCTACATGTCAGTAACTTCGACGAACTCTCACTGTCTTGTGCGCAAACGGCGGCTTTGTTTGTCTCTTTGATTGTCTCCTTGATTGAGCAACATAGAAAAAACGACAACAAATAAAGAAGACAAAAAAAATTTGTCTACTTTACACTATGGCGGAATTAAACAAAAGAAACGCGGCGATAATAAACTCAATTCACGATCGGAATCACTGACATGTCGTTACCCGAATATCTCATTTCTGCTTTCGCGAATGTGTATCAATTTTTCTAGAAAAGGTGCCTCGCGCACACAAAAGGGAGATCTGTTTAACCATTTATAAAAGGCGCAAGTACCACCGCAGGATGTAGGTGCCGAACCCATGGGGATAGGCACCATGGGCGGCGAATGGACGGTACCTTCCTCTTCCCTTCTCTTCTCTCCTCTCCGCGCGCGGCCAGTCTCTCCGAATGCAAGAAGTCCGGCAGGTAGGCTCGTTAGCGAGCAGGTAGGTAGGTAGAGACGAGTCAGAGTAGGGTAGGGTGTATAATGCTGACTGTAGCTGACCAGTGTGTGTCTGTGCTCATATACCGGGTGTATCGACCGTTTTCGTCGCTTCATCATTCACATTTTATTATCGTTTCAATTACTTGTGAAAAAAATCGGCGTGTTAAAAGGATTTTCCGATCGCATTGTCAAAGATGACAAGCGGAAACATTTGAACGTCACATAAATGGTCACGGCAATTTTATAATGACTTCAACAAGATTAGCACGACCAAGAGAGAAGATAAAACTAACGGAAATTTATGTCCTTTATATTTCTTTTTCTATTATAACAAAAACGCACGTACTAAAGAATTCAAAGCACACAATACGCGCGCGCGCGCGTGTGTGTGTGCGTGTATTGAAATATAATAAAATTAATTCTGTGCGAAATATAAGAATTTTTATATCAGGATATGTAACATAAATATATGCGCGTTTGTCCATTTTTTCTTTCTCTCATCCTTCTATTCCGCTGTTGAAATTCTCAAGAAACTTCCGGTTTTTCGCGAAGAAAATCTCGCGGACATCCCGGCACACCCGATATGCCACTGAGCGTAAGAAATGGGTGGGTTAACTTGGAGAGGAGACGAAGTAAGAAGAGAAAAGGAAAGATCACCGAGAGAACGAGAGAGCTGTGAAGAATGAAAGAGAAATCGAACGAGCATACAAGGCAGGCGTGAAGAGAAGAGTAGGAGAGAATAAACGAGAGAACGCAAGAAAGAGAGAAAGATGAAGAGAAGGAGGGAGGGAGATGGAGAAAAAGAGAGAGAGAGAGAAGAAAAAAGAGAAGAGAAAAGAGAAGACTCGCTTGGGTGCCATGTGCATTGGTGAGCGGATATATACACTGTACGGTCTGGAGAGAAGGTATTCGGGCAAGTTCAGGGTGATGCAGCAGCAGGGTTTCTCTTCTCTTCTTGCACTTTTCTCAGCCCTATCTATCGCTCTCGCACCATCTCTCGTTTCCATTCGCCTCATTTCTTCACCTCTCCTTTACGAGAACATCCCTTCGTTCCCCCCTCCTGTCTCTCTCTCTCTCACTCGCTCTCTCAGTCCTTCAGCTAGTCCGTCAGGGTGCTCGTTTCGTTTCGCTTTTCGTCTCTCGGATAAGTCTACAGTCCGCTTGAGGCGATCTAGGCGCCCAACCGCCTACATGCGAACTCGTCAATTACTTCGCACAACGAGACACATCGTTTCTGGCGCTCTCTCTCTCTCTCTCGCTCTTTATTTCTTTCTTATTCTTTCTTTCTTTAGGCGCGCTACGTTGTATTGCACGTTGTATATTCGCGTCGAGATGTAATTCGGACGCGCGGAGGCGATATCCGAGCGGCGACAGAATATACGTATCGAAAGGTACGCTTTCGCATGTGCCCACGTACGTATCACCGGAAGAAATCGAGCGCGTAGGTAGACATATTACACAAAATTCACACTAACAAGAAAAACGCGCAATATTGATTTCATATTCTACTCCGAGATATCACACATCCGTTTATCAATAATTCTTTTTAAGTTATATTAATACGTAAAAAACTGTTGTTTAGAGGCAATTGTATTGTGAACGCGTATATAGGATATTAAGGAAACAAAAGAAATCAAAGAGTGACTACAGGATAAACGCAGGAAATATATGAAGAATATCCGGTTTTGAATTAACTATATTCCGATATAAGTGCGTATTAAAACTTTTAAATTATACGCAGAACTCTCGAGAAACTGTTAGCTATATATAACGCCCAATCAATAAAAGTCTCCGTAAGTTAATTACAACTTCAGTATAAACAAAATATATGTATATACATAATATATACGTACAAAATATAATAGTAAGGTTGTGAATTATTAAATACCGGCGAGATAAATCACACATTTTTGAAAAGATTGTTACAACACGATTAAAATTGTAAATTTGTTTTGTTTCGTAAACACAATTTTGTAAATATTAAAGATCACATTTTTTTGCACGTCATTCTGTGAAACATGTAAAATAAAGAAACGCAGATGAGAAACATTTCATCCGAGCTCAAATTATCGCGCAAATCGTATCGTAATCCAAATGTATGTGTCACATGCGCATGAATTCGAGTTTATAATAAAAGCTGGACAACTTGTCGACCGACTTACCCTCGCCTCTTTCACGCGCGTAAACATCTCGCACACATCTCGCCGCGTAGTCGATTTTTATTCTCATTTAACATCTACAAGACATCGACTTTTACTCATGCGACACTTTGTAGCTACGGATGGTGAAAATCCCCCGTTAATTACGTTGCTTCGCAATAATTAGCCGTTGCGAACGAAATTGTGCACTTCACCGATTTTATGCGAGCACTATCGCGAGAAAATGTAACGAAGACGCAAATATCCTGTTTTTGTACACGAGAATACGGGACTTTGTTTTTATTTTGACGCGTGATTGGCTTGACGCGATTGCTGGCAGAGAGAAGCGCAGTAAACCAACACAAATACTAACGAAATACGCAACTCTCAAACAGAGCTACAGAGCAATACGAAGCGATGCGTTCTTGTAATAATTACAACAGGCAATAAATATCGAATTATCAGAAAAAAACATAACTACCGTGTTGTAAATAACAGAAGTCCCCCCAAATAAAAATCTTATTACTTTTTATGCGGGGAGTTGACGTGTTTATTTTATATCCTGCTTTTAATCGTGAGCGCATAAATTATACGCTCTTATCAGAAGAGCATTAAACCCATTGACAGTATTTGAAGAGTTGCGGCGCGCGAGATTTTTAGACCTTTCAATCATACGCGACGATTCGGGGCTTCGTATTAACGCAAATAACTCGTGTAACACGTGTGACACATGAAGACGAAAATCACCTCTTTCTAGCCATCAAGTTTATTACGTTATATTATATTGAGAAATAAAGTCTACATTTAAATAAATTACGCCTCGTCATTGATACGTGAGCATCAAATCGGCAGCTCCGCTCCAGAATCATAACGTCAAAATGTGACATGTTACGTGCAATCTCGACTCTTTCGGCGGTGTGAAAGTATCTTTCTGAATAATTAGTTTTCAGAAGTACGAGAGAAGCAAAAAAACTACACACATACACAAAAGCAACTCTAGTAAAGTCAAGCCGATGCCAAGATTAATTCCGTTTCAGTTTCGTGCGGGGCCTTTCTTGAAGACTCGTAATTAACCACTTAAGCGATTACAACGGATCCCGACATAATGTTTTACACGTTTCCTAACAGCGAGATCAACGAATTCTTTTCTCCTCCTTGGTATTGCGAATCAACGAATCGGTTCCGCGAGAGAAGAAGAGGCTTTCTCCTTCTACTAACTGTTTTACTCTTGTTTTATTGGTCGCCGACGCGACCGGAGCAGAAGAGCGCGCAGAAGAAAAACTTTCTTCCTCTCTCACGGAATGATTCGCCGGTCAGTACACATAACTTGTACATATGTATATGTATATATATATATATAACTAAAGTGACCTATTGACAATAGAAAATTCCATCAATTATTTTGTAAGATTATATATGGCTCCGACATTTCCCTGTGTGCTTTATATACTTGAAGAATTATAATACGAGAAAAAAATAAACGAATTCGTGACTAATGAGAACTATTTTGCTCGGTGTTGTATGTATTTCATATTACTCGGGAATATTTTTAAAATGCGAGATTTTTTGTTTAATTTGAGAACCTGCCACACCTGTCATAGTGTCACAATCGCATCTGCAACATCTCAGACACGAAACGACGACGCGTCGGGATACGCGTGGCCACGTTAACTCATTAAAATGTTTTGGCAACAGCATGACAGCGTGCGCGGTAGCGCGACATCGATTTGTCAGTATCTCGCAAAGTCTAACAGACAAACGGAAAGGCACCGACCACTAGAGGAAACGGTAGACACGCATTGTATACGTTACCGACACGTCAAAACGATTTGTTCCAAACCGAATCTGTCATCGAATATTTCTACTCGACTCGCTATGTTTACACCTTTTTTTCCGCTTCTTATTATTTCGAGAACTTCGATTTCTTTTTAAAACCGAAAAATAACCAAATTTTCAACTCGTTTATACACGCGCGCACATATTTGCGCAACAAACTAAGATTGACGAATCGGCTCGCTCTCTCAAACGTCAACTTGTTTGCATTTCTTGTAACCGTTGCTTGTACTATAAATGGAATGAGCTTTGAGGAAGAGCGAGAACGCGATTCAAGACGACTCACAAAGTAGCTTATTGACATCGTATCAATGCTGTCTCTCTCTCACTCACTCACACACTCTCTTTCTTTCTTTTATAATCGCGTTCGAATTGACCAAGAGTATCGTTGCCAACGCCACGAGGTTCGCAGTCATTATAGCAGTGGTGGAGTGTAGGTAGGTAATAAAATCGTCGCCGCTGCCAACGACGGAAAAGAACTTTACAAACGGTGACGACGTGCAACGTAATGCGGCATAATGATGAGGAAATTAATAGGAGCGTTGTGGCTGAGAACAACCCGTATGCTCCAGGAATCCGAGTCACATACTCTCCTTGGCCGACACACATACACGCGCGCGCGCTCAGCGAGATTATCAACGGACCGTGAAAGCGGCTATGAGAGTAGGCAGTTATCGTGGCGCGATCGATTTCAAATGACGTTAATCTAAGCGCGCGAAGTAGCGCAAGATAGCTATAGAGCAACATTGTGACACGGTATTTGAATTACTTCAAATTTCCAAGAACTCTCTCTTTCTCTGAAGATATGAGGATTACAATTTTGAAGCTTGTAATGTAATATTTTATAAACTATTTCAAGGACAAAATGTCGAACACAAATGTCATAATGAGTGTGTGCGTGACAATGTGAAAACTAGAAAACGTCAATTAATTAAATATAAATTATTTGACAATGGTGTCTCGTTGACGCTATGTAGTATATGAATTTCTAAAACTTTTTGAGCAAAATAATAACGTGTGAGATAAAAAAAAACTTCGTACAAAAAACTATAAGATTCAAGTATGATATTTTCATTAAATTCTACATTTCTTGATGACACACGTTGATAAAAATTATTCACTAACGCTTTTAGTTTAGGATCCAGTTTTCCGTAACTCGCACACACACTTCTCATGTAGATTACATTAATATTCCATGTATTAGAGAAATAAATAACAACGGGTACGCTAAGAGAAAACAGCGCGATCAGAAAAATAATTGATGTTGTATAAATTATGAGTTTCTGTAATATTTTATATTACAAAGTTATTCATATATAAAAACGTGTAATTTTGATCAACTATTTTTACACTATAAACAAAGGATTATTTCCTTCTTTATCACCCAACTGTTTACATAGCCGAATGATGTATCGATCCCATTGATTCGATTAATTTTACGAGGAGAAGTAACGAATAATTAAAATCACACGACAAACTCGGCTTTGATCCTACGATATTTTTCGTGTTACACGAGCAAAATATCAATAACTATAGAGCGAGAAATAAATTTATATGAAATTTTTTACGTGCGTTCTTGCGCAGAACGTTACGACAGTATGTAAACAGAACATTATTGACAAACGCTAAGACCTGTTCTACGATACGTAAGTCGTGTTATGTCATTGTTGGCTGTCGTTACTCTTATGTCGAGGCCATTGGTCCACAGTCAAATCAATCAATTGATTCTTGGTCCAACCAGTGGGCCAGACTCAACATAAGACTAGCGACAACAACATACTCACTGTAGAACAGACCCAAGTGTGATAAACAGCACGCGAAAATAATAAAAACCTATGAGAATGTCAAGAAACTAAATATAATTGATTTTTTATTGAAAGAAAAAATGGACGTTCGATTTGCATCATTCAAGTTATGTGCACTTTTGAGAGTTTCTGAAAGCTTGAGAAAAGACTTACCGAAAACAGGACTGAGGTCAGACCTCGCCGACGTCTTTCCCGTCGTCGCATAGCTTCCACCGGCGAGCGAGCCCTTTTCCTGCAACACATGAGATGCACGCACTTAATGCTTGATGTCCTGCGGTTACAAGGATATTTGGAGAGGAGATGTGCGAAGTAAAACCGCGAAGATCGCAACACAGAACACAATGGAGAACAGCAAGAAAAAACGCGGAAAATTTTTTTTTTTTTTTTTTTTTTTTTTTTTTTTTGTCAAAAGCACCTCAGATTCCGTGAGATCGATGAGATCACTCTTGTCCTCGGTGAGGTTTTCTGAGGACCTCTTCTCCTCCTCGCCCTCATCTTTGAAGACCTTGACCTCGTCTTCGCTGCCGAGATCGTCGCCGCCGCCGCTGCTGCTCACGTGTGGCATTATTGCGAGCACGCAAGCGACGACCGCCGTCCTCAGTTCACTCTGCTAGACGAGAGATATGCGTCTCTGTCGGTTGCGAGTATCGTTTACGGCGAAGAGAAGAAACGAAATCGAAACGTTATTGTTCCGACGGCGGCGCGTTGCGACGGCCGATAGCGCGACGTTTGTTTCCACTTGTTTAAGAACCGATTGCAAAGATGGATTTCACACTCAATCTATGTTCTCTCACTGAGCACTAACCGCGATCCGTGCAACTTCACTCATACGACGACGTGATCGGGGAAGCACTTTTATCAACACCAAAAAAAACCGTTCACTGTCACTGTCACCAACGTCGTACACCGTCGGTCGCCGATCTCATCATTGACGGCAACTGGGTTAGGCCGCGCACCACTTAACACACGATTCAAATCCGAGAACGAACGTTCCACTATCGACGGTATACGCTACTTGTCATTGCATCGCATCGAACCAAACAAAAGCACGACGCAAAGTCGGATGATAAACCGCGGCGCGGCGCACTTCAAGTCAGACTCGCACTCCACACGCGCGCGGCGCCTTGCCGACGGACCGAGACGGCCAGGCACGCCTCTCAAGTAAATCCCCACACTCAGTCACACGATGTACGGCCGCGCTTTTCGCGCGCGAGTTTAATTTCCGGTCGTCGTTGTCATCGGAGATACGCGTGGGAAGGTCGCCGCCACTACAGAAGGAGGAGGAGGAGGAGGAGGATGGCATAAAAGCGGCGCGTAGGATGAGAAGAGACGGACAGAGAATAGGATAATGTACAGAAGACACACACAGGCCGCAACTCTCCCTCTTTCTGCTCACCGATAATGCTCGCTTTCGTTTTGCTTTCTTCCGTTGCTTTTACCTTTTCTTTCTTTCTCTCTCTCTCTTTCTTATGACGATGCGCCGTACGAATTTCTTAATAGGCGCTCCGTGAGCACAGTCCGCGCGTCGCATATCCGCACAAAGACGGTGGCCACGATGTTTCTGTGGGCGCGCGATGCTGCGATTTCGTGAACGGGCCCATGCGACGGACACGACGTGCAACGAGTGCGACACCACAACTACAGCACTGTTGTTGTTGTTGTTGTTGTTGATGTGGACGGTGCACGCGCCGGGCAGCCATCGTGCCCGTATGCGTAACAAGCAATGCTCCGAGATTGCGTATTATTCCCGTGTGTATATGTATACCTTCGCGCCGACTTCGAATGGTTCGATGCGCTCCACTTGAATGCTCGGTGCTGACTGCTGACGACGGTTAGCTCAGGCGGGCGGCTCTCCCACGCGACGACCAATCACGACGCCGGATTCACAGCAGCGGTTTCCCTCGCCGACGCGCCACCTCGCTCCCCCGCATCGCCGCGCTCGGCCAGTCATGGCAGGCAAGGCGGCGAACCGACCCCACCCGAGAGAATGCGATCTCACCCGAACGTGTTTCCAGCACCGTCCTATCGCCGCTACCGCTATACTATACCATGCTTATACCACGAGCATTGTCACCATCGTTTATATCGTCGTTGTCGTCGTTGTCGTCGTCGATGCCGTGACACCGTCATCGTAGCATCTTCGTCATTGACGAGACAATTTTTGAAATTTTTAACTCGCAAAAGACGTACGCGCGCATTTCACCGCTGGACCGGTTAAAACAAATATACTTGTAAATGTATGTACATATATATATATGTATATATGTATATCGTCCCGTAGTTGACGTATTTATAATTTGACAGAACATGAAAACGACTCTTTTTGGAAAAGCTTTTAAATTTATTAGTAAATTTCAAAATCTTTTATTTTTTGTTATTTCACGACACATTATCAAATATTAATATTGTCAGTATTTATCAAAGAGAGTATTAGATTATTAGAAACGTAAAGACATATTGGAGTAATAATGAAACTGTTATATATAGGTATATGACTGTTTCACTGTTTATTTAAATCCGAGATGGTAAGACGCACATGGACGTTCATATCGCGCACGCTAGTCGTATTTCGAATTCCAGAGAATTTATGAAAGAGTCAAGAGAGAAATCCGGCATACGCACACACATACATGCATATACACTTTATTAGCTGTGTTTTCTCTTGCAGATTTGAGAAAAGCGACATGTATCTTCTATGTGCTCCCGAAAATACGATGTCGAATTGCACTTCGTGTCGTCGCATCGTTGAAATATATATAGTCCTGCAAGAGCGAATTTAATCATAAAAGTATCAAAATTCACATCAACAACATCCGCTTCCTATTACAAGTCTTTCCCAATGACTTTTCCTTTTGTAGCTATTGTTTTCTTTTACTCTCAAGATCAAATTTTATGTTGATATACATACACAATGCATCAGTCAATAAAAATACAGAAAAAATGTGTGCTCTATAATAAAAATTCAAATACGCAAAGAAATAATAAAAAGATCTACCGCTGTTGGATTTTTTCGACGCGTGAAGTACATTTTATTTAAAATATACATATTAAAAAACGATATTGTACATATTGTACAATACAAAAACCGATATTTCGACCGTATTTTGTATGCTCTTCAATGTTTAAATATAAATATGTGTAAAATTGCCTTAGTGCATTGTAAAGAAATTAGAAATACCAGAAACACAAGTAAGACAAAAACAAATTGTACGTTTTACGATGAGATTTTGCTATCCCACTACAGTACACCGTCAGAAAAACCAGCAGTTTGCAAAAATATATTTGTCTAGATTATAATTTATACTCTCCGCAATATTTTTTGGCTATGTAATTCACGACTGCTGGCTTTTTCATGAGCAAGGCGGCTGCGTAATAGTCGAATATATAGAAAACGCGTTAAACTTCGTTTAAATGCATATAGATAAACAGTCTTTACTAACACACAACATTTATTCAAAGAAATGGAATTCAAATTCAAAGACATTCGAAGCATAATTAATGTCTAGAGCGTTTATTCTAAACAGTAAATATTGTTAATTACTTACATAATTCAATCTTATTGATGATTGTGCGTAAGTCTTGATCATTGTTAAATTACAACAAACCTTGAGGTTTTAGATTATTTTTTTAAATAAGATAAAATTACGAGGAGTGACCTTCGTAACGGTAAATTTAATATAGATGTATAAATTGGGCGACATTTTTTTGGAGCCTATCAATTGTTATATAATATTTTATATAGTATATCAACTGAAGAAGACAAACGTATTGCACTGAAGTTTAGTATTTTACACATTAACTTCCATAATATCCTGCATCTGATTCGAACTCGTCAAACTTAAATATCTATATTGGATTATTGTTTTATTCTTGTTTAATGTCGATATAAATAAACAATTTCTAGTGAGAAAGAAAACATGTGCAAAAGTAACAATAATGATATAGTATATTGATTTATACAATTAGCCGTATTTTCTCGATTAAGTTAAACTCTAACAGAGATGCAATGCACAATTGTGGTATATACATTTCATTGCATATAGCTGCGGAAATATTAGCCACAATATTACCACGATATAATTACTAAATATATTATAAGAATAAATATTCAAAAACAAATTTTTGATTACTTAGAATAAAAGATACAAAAGTATAGATCGATTAATATATATTTATTTGCTCAAATATATTTGCTCAGAAAGATATAATCTTGCTCAGAGAAATATAATTTTAAGATTCAAATCATAAAACAAAACTTTATATTAATTATATTAATATGTAAAGTTCAAAAAATCAAATACAGAGAAAACAGTTTCGTGGTGACATCTGTAAAGCATGTCTGTTAACTCTGTGCAGCTGAGAAGACAAGACAGGTTACTAGCTTACCATTAAAGTGTTAGATATATAGGGTGTCTGATAATAGCTGATTATACTGAGTCAAAAAGTCTTTTACAAAAGTCTTTTTAAAGTGATGATTTTCAGTAAGAAACAACTGACAGCAAAAAAATTTAAAGTGCAGCTGGAAAAACAAGAAAAATCGCTAACTTACCATTATAGTGTTAGTGTATCTATATTTGACATACAATATAGGTTTTCTGCTTAATATATAGACATATAAAACACATTTTTTTATTTTTCTTATTTTATATAAGTCAAATTGTACATATTAAAATAAATTTAAATGTAATAGCACACACACTACATTATATTGTATTAGAGCGGAGATTCCCGGTACTGTAAGCAGCAAAAAATGCGTCATCAAAGTGATTATATAACATTTAGTATAGAATAATTGCAAACAATATATGCACTATATCAAGTCTTTACAGCGTCATAGTCTTGTTGCATGTTTCTTCTGAAAACACGTCAGAGTAAGGATTTTCGATTTTAGTATTCAATTTGGGGTAACAATATGTTTTCACTTCTCGTATTTGTTCTTCTATACTTGTTATCATTTCTATTATCATAGAAACGAACTTTTTGTCATCAGATCTCAAGTTTACTTCTGAACTGAAAATTAAATAATTACATTGTAAGCATGTATTTTCTACAATTTCTGAATGTATTTTATGCTACAATTTAATATTTACTTTTTGCGAGATGTTGTGATGGCTAACAAGTATAAAGCTTCCATTAAATGGATGGGTATCTTAGAATATCGCTCCTTGACGAAATATCCGGGTAATCTAAGATACCCATGAAAATGATTCGAACGAGGGGACAATGTAATCCTTCTGGAAATATCGCGCCTCAGCTGTATTAATAATCTTAAACGAGGATGTATCCACTTATTGTGAAAGATTTTGTGTGATGTCAATCTTTCCAAGTGCGCAATGAATTCTGCTTGTTTTAATAATCGACGTATGTGACCCTGTGTGTAAAAACATTAATTAATTATTACAATTTGAAAGTTATTTCCGAATATAAATTGCATATATTGTACCTCTTTCTCGAGAGCTTGAACGTCGCTAACCGCTAGACCGGTCATAAGATTGATCAGAATGATACTGGTAAGGAATATAAAGCTAAAGAATACAATTCTTGTTGTTATCGGTAGAAAACCTTCTTTATTATCGTTATCTTCCGTGGTTGTACTATTAAACAGCTCCGTGTACTCGTACTCGCCTATCATCATTACCACAGTCGACACGATTGCTTTCCAAAAATTATCGAACTGGTCTTTTCCGTAAAACAGGATGGCAAAACTCAGTGAAAATCCAACGATCAAGCACCCGAATGTCAAAATAACCTGAGAAGAAATAAAAAGCTTTTTTTTTTTCAAATAATTATTACAAAAGTAATAGCTGATTTTAAGGAATAACGTATGAAGATGCAACAACGCGTCGGGTATTATTATTAAGTTATTGCAGCTAACCTTTAGAACGTTTTTTAACACAGTGGAGAATATCAGCGCATAATATCCCCACATAGGAAATCGACCGATTAATAGCATTGTTTGCATCCAACTGACCAAAATTGCGATGGAAAGGCAGTGCAATATCCAATGTGCGCATTGTCGCTTTTCAATTTTTTCCTTTTGACACTTTGTGAACTCGCTACCTATTACCGTTGCGAGTGATATAAGTGCGCATACGATCGACAACCACGTTTCTACTTGTTTTAAGTAATGTCTGAAATTTTCAGAAAATATATTCCGAGCAAACTCTAAACACAAAACTCAAAAATGAAGTAAAGTAAAATATAGTATAGTAAATACGTAAAGTTTGACGTATGTATTATAGACAATTTATTTACTTGGGTTCCAATAAAAGTTGTATCAAATTGTGAATCAAAAGAAAAAAGGAACAGACATTGAGGATCCTCGAAATCGGCAAAATATCATTAGTGTTATTGTTTATGAACATCAAAGCGAAGATTGAGAGACAAACGACGAAGAACAAATGCACGAGCATGAGAAAGAAGAAAAATATTCTTAATCTTGTCCATTTTAATTTAAGAAATGTTTCTACGAGCGGATGCTGTAATATTGTCAGTTGCGATATGTCCGACGCCGCATCTATGATAGCCATGACTACTGCCATTTGATGTTTTTGATAGTCCGGAATCAATATTTTGAAATCGACTTCGATCTGTAACGGAAAAATATCTCATTTACTTAGACTCTTATTTATTCAATAAAGAGATATCTGTATATCTCTGCTTAAAAGAACTTTACATTAAAAAAAAAAAAAGAAGAAATCTACACTTTTAGAACTTTTACACACCCCAGGTTTGACATCTTCATATTTTTCCGAAGAACTGTCGGACAGGTGTACCGAGGAATTTAATATGTCCGTTAAAAATTCTACAGGTCGTGAAATATGAGTAAATATGTCATTAGCCGCTGTAATACCGTTTTTCATAGCCGCTGCTAAATTAGCTCCGTAATCAATCAGTATTTTTACGCACTTACGATGACCATGAAAGGCCGCTCTGTGAAGAGCTGTGCGATTCATCTAAACGAGAAAATATTTTAGTCGTCGCAGATTTTTCTGTTATTATAAAATCAAACATTTGATATGATTTACGTGGTCGCGCATGTCGATGAAATAGGGTTGGTTCGTGTTCAATAGAGCCAACAGTGCTCTGCTATCGCCTGCTCTCGCTGCGATATGAAACGGAGTGCTTCCGAACTTCTTGCACTTCTGGTATATCGGTGCGCCTGCCGCCAACAGTAGTTCAATCGTTTCTACACTACCTAGCATTGTTGCATGGTGCAAAACCGTTGTACCTAGCGAAGTTCGGCATATTTGAATGACAAATGACGTGTGTATTATTGTTGCGTAACTGAGTTTTTTTTTTCTCAGTGACTGACGGAAGTTTGCGGTGAAGCAAACAATTTGCGATGAAACATCGTAGAAGTGTAGTTTTTTTTATTAGTGATTACGCAACTACACTTGATTGTGTGACTCATTACCTGTTTCTTCATGAATTTCGTCGATATACGATACTCCTGCCGACACCAATATTGTCACGATCTCGAAGAACTTCCTCACCTCATTCGGATCATCGCGATTGTTCACTGCGATTCCCGCCAGAAGCAACGGAGTTGTTAAACGTTCGTCCCGAATGTCAACGCGTGCACCACTTTCGACTAAAATGCGCACGACGTCAGCGTGATTATTTTTTACCGCTTGATGTAGTGGTGATCTTCCCCAGCACATGGGTAACGGTAACTAGAACGTTAAAAAAAATTACAATGTTTTCCCTTGCAAAGTTGTAATGGTTTTAGGTTCTCGCTAGTAGTGTTTAACGTGCGAACTTTTTGTCCAATCGAGGTAGATTCCAAGTGCACATCCCTGTTACAGGAATAGATTCCGACTTGAGTGTTGATTTCCGCTCTACATTCGAGGATCCGTTTGGTGACATCGACGTGGCCGCAATGTGCCGCATAGTAAAGGGCAGTTCTGCCGATTTTGTCGACGTCGTTTACGTCAGCGCCTTTATCGATGAGCTGATTCAATAAATCAATGTTTCCTTGCCAGGCAGCCACTTGCAGAGCCGTCACTTCAAGAACGCCTACCGGCTGAATGAATTTGTTTTCGTTATCTTGCTCCAAAAGTCGATTCGCTTCGTCAAATTCGCCATTCTCGATCGCCGCCACGAATGCGAGACAATCCGGATCACTTGCCGGCATTATTATGTTAATTCTTTCGCGTTTGACTGACAAAGTAGTAATCGATTCACGATCGTATGAAATCTCGCGAACGACTGCTGTCAAAATGTATGGTTGGCGAGTTCGCACAAAGACGTTATCATATCGAATAAAGGATGTGGTAACGGATGTGGTAAAGTAAAATGTCGCGACTTTATTTTTACTTAATCTTTTTTTAAATCTTTTCGGCTATTTCGTGTTGCGCGGCTGTGTTTCTATAATACATTAAACTTTGTCACTTCCATGTTGCGCGTGTACGTAACATTACGAAAACCAAAGATCATAGCAAATGTTGAAGTTTTACGTTAACGAATAACTTTCGGCCGGAGATATTTGTAATCTCGTTAAAATAAATTGCAAAATTCACGGCAGCAAATTTTCCGCATCGCCCTCTGGCTACGCGAAGCTGCAGCATCCCCTCGATCCAAATTCCGATAATTAATTAATTTCATCGATATTGCGCGTTGCAGTTTTATGAATAAATACCTTCGAAGCGTGCACATTCCGCTGTTCGGTGTTTCGGTACGTACCGTTATTCGCGCATAACAAACTATCGATCTGAATACTCATGAACCTTCGCGCGCGTTGCGTCGCGATCTTTTGTTAACACATTTGTTCGCAATAGCTAACGGGATTACGCGCCCAAAGAAACTAATGAACGCATCGTATGAACGCAACCTTGAACTGGTTTGTTATCAGTTTGGAAGAATTACGCGCACAAGAGTGTCTTTTAATATATTTAAAATTTTCCTATATTGAAACTTAGGTTTTACCCATTTTTAAATCATTTTATGTCAGTTCTTTAATTTAATTCTGTAAACAAGAATTGTGCGTTGTGCGTGTTGTTCTGTAACGTTGTATACAGATATCAAGAGACGCGGTATAATAATAAAAAATAAGATATAATAAAAATAATAAGATATATGTATAATACTAAGATATTTGTAATATAAAAAAACATATGAGACAGGGAGAGACACGGAGAGACCTCTCCCTGTCTCTCCCTATCTCTCCGTATCTCACCGTGTCTTTTGAGACAGGTCAATATATATATACATATATTGACATATATATATATATATATATATATATATATGACATATAGGCGTGCATGAATATGCTTGCGTGTAGAGTTGCATAACGAAGAGCAGGTAACATTTGTTCCATGCTTAAACACACTCGGTTACGACCAGGCACTCTCGACACGTATCCGTACAGCCGTTAGCTTTAACACACATTCACACGCTCAATCAACCGACGAGTGTTGCGTTACCTTGCCAGACTCTCAGGGCCAGTGCGCGTCTGACCACGTTGCCGAGAGCATCCTTCCGTTGGTCGTACACAAAGTCTCGTTTGAGTTAGCTGGGAGCTGGGAGTTCTTCCGTTACATATAATTAAAATATGCCGAATTGTCCAAAGTGTGAGAAGCCCGTATACTTCGGTAAGAGAAACGATCATCGCAATGTTATTGACAAGATATTAGTATAATTTTGGTGAATTATTTGTATAAAACTATTTCTTTTTTTAATTACAAATATGTATTCTTTGCGCGAACTTGTTGCGATTATTTTGTGCTCTGTCAAGATCTGAAACTCGTCAAAAGTATGCTAAAAAAGCTTTTAATATTGTCTTGATTACGAAAAAGATTTTATTTGAAAAATAATTGTTCACATTATATATTTTTAGATTAGTTTTCCTCTTGAATCGAGGTTTATTTTTTCAGTATTGGAAAGTGACAATTTAAAGAGTTTTATACATTGTCATTTATAATATATATATATATACATATTTAATATATTAAATTATATTGTACGTACACGTTACACATCGAATATCTATATGCGACTCAGCGCGAAGGAAGAGATTAATGAGTATCTCGTATTGATAAATGTAACGTGATAATCACAACTTTTTCGTAAGCTTTGTGTGTCGCTTGATACGGCAACTTGAAATGATTAAGTACGTAGAACGCATACTATGTGTGTGCAACTTTTTTTTATCGAAACTTAGAAAAACTATCTCTTATCAAATTTGAGGATTAGTCTTCCGAGAAAATGAAAATAATATCCTTAGATTACTGGAATGTAAAATAACAAAAAAAGTATGTGTGCGCGCGCGTGACATGTTTGCGCGACAATGTCTGTGGAAGTGTAAGATTATCGAAATCTAGAATGAGAGTGGCATAGACATATAGAGTATCAGAGACGAACACAAATACTTGAAATGGTGAACGCGGTGACTCGGTACCAATAGTGATATCACTGAACGACCTTGGTGATCCATCTCACAGCAAACATTTATGTCAGCCGTTTCACACTTGAACTTACTACGAGAATACAAAGTGAATGAGTAATCCGCACAGTCTCGGAGTTTCTGCAGAATAAGTTTATCCGGTAGAGATGAAACAAAAACCTGCAAAGAATTCCGCGGATTTAAGTATAAAAATAAGTATGATGTATATATATGTATGTATGTGTGTGTGTCTATACATATATACATATTCGCACACGTGCATATATTGTTTAAGAAATGATATCTGCGTAATATTTTAAAACGACGCGCTATATCTTGGTATTTTATATTTGCAAAATAGGACGACCGTTATCGACAATGATTCTTGAAAACGAGGAAGCGACCTCGAATCCGTAATGCTTTTAAAGCGCATATATAATTATGCTTTGGTATTGTACCGTTGTAACTTGCACCGCAATTTAGAGATCAGCAAAATGTTGTGATAACGTTATCTACTGATGAATACGCGCATCACACGTACAGCTAGACTCAATCATAGATAAACGTGCGTGTGTTAAGGTTTTTTGTTTTGCAATTTTTTAACTTAAAAGAAAACCAATTCGTGCGTTAATTGTTGCTTTTCTTCGCGTTGAAAACCACTGTAATATTCGAAGAGAGAAATGTAAACAGAAAGAAAAAAAAAAAAAAAAAAAAAAAAAAAAGACAGAATGAATGAAAATCCTGGGAGTTGGGCTGAATGCAACAACAAGAATAAACTGTCCAGCCGCAAAGACAAACAACAAAGAAATCCGTGGTCGGTGTATCGCGCACGCGCAGATACTAATAAGAACAACACAGACGTAAAACAGGTTTGCAGAAGAATAGCCGGGTCTTCTGTTGTGCGTCGTGTTACGAAAAGGTAGAAAGAATCGTGGGGAGAGTTGAGAGAAAGAGAGAGAGAGAGAGACGATTTTTCCTGCCGCCTAACTCACATTGTTCTCGCTGTGAGGGAGTTAGAGCTCTCGCGAGAGATGCGAGAGATACGATGGATTTTCTCGACACTTAGGAAGAAGCAGCACGGGCTTGCAGGAAGGAGATGGAAGACGCGTGATCGTTGCGGACGGCGATGGTTTGAAAAGGGGCAAGCGCGTGATGGCGGGTGTGGTGAGGACCGTGGCAGAAACGCGCGAGAGACGGTCTCTGCTGACGAGAGAAAAGGGAGAGAAAAAAAAGAACGGGATGTAAGGACCGAGGGGAGAATGAAGGGTGATGCTCTGAGGATCTATGCAATCAGCGGCGGCTGGCGATTGTTTGGTGCCTGGGCGCAACGATCCGTACGCACAGCACTGTCTTTCTATCTTTTCGCGTTCTGCCGGTGCGCTGCGCAGCGCGGCAAATATACTGCTGACGATTATGCACTCCGCTTTTCCGCGCGCGTCGTCAGATAATTAGGAGTTAATTAACTAATGGTCCTTTATGTATGTGTCCTTCTTACTCACATTATACCAGGTCTCTCTCTCTTTCTCTCTTCCTCTCTTCTTCCTTTCCTTTTTATATTTCTATTTCTCTCTTGATTTCGTCCCGGCGTTTTGCTCTTCCCTCATACGTTACTATCTTTCATTCTCGGATGCATCTCGCTTTCACTGATGCATCCTTTCTTCCCCAATGCACCCACTGTGTTCGTCTCGTCATTTTCCAATTTCCCTCACTAGCGCCAACGCCCTTTGTACTCCTTCTTAGATATGACGGAGCGTTTGAATACAACCACCAGTTCGCTGCGGTTCTTGCCTCTTCTTTTTTGTCTCCTCCGCGAGGTTTGATACGCCGTAATGGCATGATATACGCTGCACCGACGCAGCGGAGAAAAAGAAAAAGAAAAGAAAAATCAGTCTTCGCGGTTTTCGCGAAGGCTTTTTGTTAAGTAGCTCCCACACACGTACAAACTGCATATTCGCGAGTAAAGAGTATTAGAGAAACCGTAAAATTGCAAAAATCGCAATATCGATTCGTCATGGATGACCATTTGGCAAATCGCGTTAAGTATCTTTGAATATATCTCCAACAATATCGTCAGATCAATGTGTTATTGAACCTTAAATATTTTTAATCTTATCTGAATGGACGATGTGCTGATTACGAGTGACATAATAAATAACGTATTTGTTTCGTGAACGCGAAAAATTTCAATGTGACATTTTATCTTCACAAATATATTGATTCAATCAATACTCCAAATTAATCATTAATGATTCAAAGTAAACAATTCAAAATAACTTATATCAATTTTCACTATAATATGAAATTTTTTGCATAATATTAAGAAAGCTCATAAAAAATGTAATTTTACTGATTATTTGTCGCTTTTTCGGTAGTAAAAGCGTTCTTCCTTCGCTTGCATATTCCGATGATGCAAATTTCTATAAATGCATCTGGGAATTCAGAGAGAAATGAGAAGATATCTATAATATTACTCGGAGAGATGCGAAGAGTTTCAAGAATTTTTTTTTTTTTTTCAAAACCTGTTTTCATCCGATCTGGTGCGAAGTTCTTTGTCGCGCGTGTTGAAAGAATGTTTTGCGTTTACGCTTTCAATGAATAACAGGCGCGAATCGATTCCATCGGGAATTTCAGCATCAGATTTTCTAATTACGAAATTGCTAATGGAATGGTTTTTATTCTCTCATCACCCTACGCCGATCCCTCAACGAGATGCTCAATTCGCATGGGGTTTATGACTCCTACTTCAGTTTACAAGAAATGAATACCCCTAACATCTGACCGATATAACAGCAGTGGAGAAATCCATGTTTTGTTGAATATTTTAATTATTTAGTGGTTAGAAACATGTACATATATTGATCTGTCACACATTTTGCAGGTGTTTATTTTATCTTGTTTTTATGTGTGTCACAGCTGTTTGTCTATTTTTATTAAAATGTCACCGCGCATATATATCTCTTTGTAGGTGGTCAAATTTTTTTCGTTTAATAAACGCGCGTGGGAGGCGATGCGTTATAGTGCAAATATCGCATTACTATAGAAACGTAAAATTTAATATAAGCGGGCGAGAGTGTATAGTTTCGTCGCGGCGCGGCGATGCGCCTTTTACGTTACACGCGGAGCGCGTTAACATTCATCTTGTGTTGCAGCCGAGAGGAAGACATCCTTAGGCAAAGATTGGCACGGTTCGTGTTTACGCTGCGAGAAATGCAATAAGACCCTAACACCCGGAGGTCATGCCGAGCATGAAGGAAAACCCTATTGCAATCACCCTTGCTATGCAGCTCTGTTCGGTCCAGGAGGTAAATGGAAATTTTCGTCTTGGCTCGAGCGCGCGCTGTGCTTCGTTTCCTTTAAAACTGCTTCATATTCAAAACCCTTTGCAGAACATCGTCATCTTGCGCATTTAAGATATTAAATTAATGTATATTTCTCTTATTCCATCCGTGCACATTTCATTGCGCGCGCTTGTCACACATACACGTTTTATCCTATTTCACGCGCAAATTTGAAGCTATCCTTTTACGAAAGAGTCTAATATGTAATAAAATAAACATGTGATAATAAGATCAGAATAAACATTTTGTTTTAATTTTGCAGGTTTTGGACGTGGCGGTGCGGAAAGCTATGTTTACAAAAAATAAAATATAAATTCAATATTCTCACTTAACTTAAGAAAAATGTACAATTTTGAATGTAAGAGAAACTGATCGTCGTTAATTATAAGATAATGATCATTTGATACATACGTATATATTTGATATGAAAAATACGTAAATAAAGCTCTATTTTGTAAATGATATTTAAAACGACAGTTATATAAATATATTTAACAATTATACATACATATGTAAGTAATTATTTTAAAAAACAATTATACAGTTATAAAAACATCATAGCACGGAATAGAACCAGTAACCAACTGGAAAGGTTTGTGAACAATGTGGCTCGATACCACGTTTCAATCGATACCACATGAGCACACATTGGTTTTCAAAAACGGTGTACAGCACAACTTACGTCAACTCCGCTTACGTCAAGTGACTCATTCAAGAATAATTATTTGTTAATTTCTTCTTCCTTATTATCATACACTCGCGAGCTGATCGTGCATGAACATCATTTTTATTTACATGTCAAGTACATTTCCATATAGAATATATAAAAAAAAAGTTGAGACTTCGGAATATCTGGAAGAGATTGTCAAGAGTTCAGACTAGTGGCACTTTAAATAATGAATATAAATGTATATAAACATCAGAACTAATAATGTTCAAGGGAGAGAATAGGGAAAACTTGACTTGAGCGGGTTACTCGACTCCAACGACATGACATAAGCAGGAATCTGCTGTACAATAGTAAAAGTGACCACGATGGTACGACCGCTGGCTTTTACGCTGTTTTCGAGCGCCCGTGTGGTGTCCATTAGAAGTACAAAACCATGTCCACAAATCTTTCCAGTCGGTTAAATCTGGTTCTGTTCCGTGCTATGCTAATTAGCTGCATAATTAGCATATCAAGAGACATGGTAGTATCTATATACATACACTAGATAAACAGGATGTCCGAAATTTTTTGACAAAGTCAAAAGTGAAAGTGCGGATTGAGTCAATCTCAACTGAAAAGTATGTACATTTTGCAAAATTCGCAATATTTATTAAGTCATTGATTAAGTAACGAGAGAGCCAATTAGCCCGTAAGAAGCGATAGTCCGAAATTCGCAATATTTATTACGTTATTAATTAATTAATTAATGTGAGCCACTGAGCGCGAGAAGCGATAGTCCGAACTCCGTAGGCGTGGATAAAATCACATGAGACTTTCAGAAAATCAATAAATCAATATCAGCTGATAGCGAAAAGCCGTGTCATACATAGCTCGCTGCGTTACTCCGCCTCTTGCTAAGAGATTGCATAAAGTAAGCCATTTTTCTTTACATTTGAAAATTCATATCAGTTTTATTTTATATTATTTTTGCACGCCTACTATCGCTTTCCACGCGCTCAATGACTTACATTAATTAATTAGTAACGCAATAAATATTGCGCATTTTGCAAGATGGTACATGACTTTTTTCACACCGACCTAATCTTCACACTTTATTAAAACGTTGCAGGCGCTCTGTACGTTGCTGTATCACAGTGATAGAAGATGAGAGAAAACAAAAGACAAGAATATGTATAAAACAAACTATATCAAACGTCCTTAATATCATGTAAATAAAATATCATATAAACATTAAAGTTAAGTCGATATAAAGTCGAATTTGATTATTATCTTTAAAAATAATCTTTCAAATATATTGAATTGTTTCACTATAAATTCAATGAAATTTTATCCGATCTTTCTCAGTGTAGATGTAACACGTAACAAACAAAAAAGTGATACAAAAAAAGTAGGGATAGAAAATCTACGTCTAAGTATATATAAACCGGGATAGAAAATCTATGTCTAAGTATATATAAACCTCATATTTATTTTAAAAAGGATGTACAGAGTTTTTTTGTTTGCAAGTATCAACAGCGAGACTTGGCAAGAGCGGCGCACGGAACAAAAAATATCACACGGGACAAAAAAAAAATGATAAAAATGAAATGAGACAATTGTGTATTCTCGGTTAAAAATGTAGTACGGCCGCAGTGTTCGAGTTCACAAAAATCTCACATTTGTGAATGTCCACAATTCGCATAGATGATTGCAGTTTCGCTCGAATACCACGCGTATGTTAATCGTTTTTTTCTCTTCGTGTTTTTTCACGTTTAATTCCGCATTGTGTGCTTCATCGACTACTTTTACCTCCTCTACGGAGGTTTATAAAACGTATTGCAGTAGTATTTTTTCGGGTTCTTTGGCAAAACTTATTACACATAGGTCATCTCATTATAATTAATAAATAATAAAGGCATTAAATAATAATATAATAAAAGTGACGTATATAATAATAATAATAATAATATAATAAAATAATAATATATAATAATAATGTGTTAAAATAATGAACATATAGCGAAAATAGCAAATAGAATAAGAAATTCATAATCAGCGTCATTATGATAATAATAATAATAATAATAATATAATAATAGTAATATAATAATAATGATAATAAAATAACACTGTGTACCTATATCAAGTACGCAATAATCGATTGTAATCGCGAGATAATCTTACCAAACATCAGATCCAATGATCCAGCTGATGTGTTTGGTCAATTAACATGTAAATATATATATACATATCTCGTGCACGCACGCGCTGAATGTTCGAACTTTCCTGAAAAATTATGTCGATCACATTCACCAATGCTAAAAGCTGGTAAAGTTGTAACCAAAAACTTTGCAGCAGTGCAAAAGAAAAACCCAAAAGAAAAAAAATCTATAGCAATCTCTCATACGTTGTTTGTCACTTTTTCTTCCGATTCGATTTTATATTTATTATTTCCGCTATTGTTGCATTTTTTTTCTGTAAGTAATATCGCAATTTGCTATTCGCAAGAAATAGCAATTTAGAGAATATATTTACAACTCTATAATTTTACGCTACGTCGAATGAAAAGTATGTAAGTTGCTAAAAAGTGTGATACATAATCAGGAGATTAAACGCGCGTTTGATCTTCGCTATGAATATTATATTTATCTAATTTTATTAAACGAAAGACAATCTCACGGACGGAACATCGCGAAAGAGATTCGTGACTCTGTTGATTTTTCTACAACAAACTAAAAAAACCTAGCTGAACTCAATGACAAAAATAATAATTTCCTGCGAGCACGCTTCGAATCGACGCCCAGCATTGAGATGTAATCGCTCGTAATTTATTTTAACACAATTCGCTATTGTATTCAATAGCGCGCTTCTTTTGAATAAATGACTAGAAATCGTCGAATTTAAGTACGTATATATATCTGTCGTAGAATAATTTTGCGATCTACATCTATCCCAGCAAGATGATTACAAATAAATTCGAGACGCATGAAATTGGCAGCGCGTGCCTTCGAGGCGTCAATGATTAACGCGCGTTTTTTATTAAATCGGAGAACTCGCGCACATCGCTCACGAGCTTAATTTCTCATTAAAAATTTCCGACGCCCGGCGCTAATTGCGTCTTCATGATAATTTTCCGCGGTGCGTTCCGCCTGATGGTCAGCGGAAAGCAGTACGACTTCCGCCGTAAAGCGGAAGCGCGGTGAAGGCGTCGAACCGAACGAGAGAACGAGCGTGATCGCCGGGCCGTTGAGGAAGTGTCCACGCGCCGACTTGCGCTAATTACAACGAGAATAATAAAGAACATTGTATTCGTACAACGGTGGTCGGTATATCTTAGCATATAAATTGCCATCGCAACGAATTTGCTTTGAAAAACAAGTATTTTCGATTATATAACGAGAAATAGTGAAGAAAATAAAAGATGAACTAAAGATCTTCGATAGCGATAAAAGTCGAAGTTCTTGATCGCTTATCAAATGATTATGTGATCTATTGTAGTTGCGTGACGAAACTCTTCACGTGTTAATAAAGACTTTCGCTCGGTTGCTAATCCGAGAATTTAGAGAAAATAATAAAATTTTAATTTTTTTTTTTTTTCAAATAAGCTTTGCGTCGATCCTACGTCGTCGCTCGCGATTGTGCGTCATTTAAGGAAGAAATCTCCGAAAAGATTGCGAAGATATTACGCTCTTAGTCAACTGCGCAACTGTGCTTGTTCGTTCGACGATTCGCGTTCATGTGTGTACGTACATATGATCAATGCGTGCCTGCGTGCTGTTGGATGTGTATGCATGTGACGTGTGTAAGTGCATTTAAATTTACTTGCGCGAATATGTATGTGTGTGTGCGTGTATGTATGTGTGTGTGGTCTTTGGTTTCTACAAAAAATATATATAATATCCTTAACAATAGTGATCGTTACGTCGATTCCTGATTTAAAAATCTCAAACTTATCGAGTTACACTTTACGATATTCTTAGGGGAATGAGGGATCGTTGTGCCTACAGGGAGAGAAAAACGTGCCATCGGGGCGTTGACTTTTGTTTACACGAATCAATATATATATATATATAATATATATAATTTTTCTTATTTATATATGTTCAATTTTATATATATTTACATGGTCGTCGACTGTGTTTTCTAACGCGAGCGCGCGCTCGCAAGGGCGGGCCGCAACCATAATGTGGAAATTACACTAACTGAGGATTGTTAAATTAAACTACCTATTTCGCCATGTGCTCTCCGGAGAAGGCGACGACTTTAGCGCGGTCGCCTCTCGAGCATTTGAGATTCACTTGCGTCGCTGTCGTCAATTGATGAGTTAAATCGAACGATTTAATTGATTTTTCTTAATTTATGACGTTCTAAATAAAATGCAGAGAGAACATCTATCGAGAGGAACGGTTGTGTGACACGAGGGGAAATTTTTGTACGCCGGTATTGATATCCTATATACCGTTAATTACGCGTCAAGTTTGCTTTACTTATACACGATTTTGCTCTATCGCGTTTTTTTGTCGTTCATCTATCGAACACGATGAAATTTCCGAAAAACGCAACTTTCGGACTTGTTCAATAATCTATTTTGACATCTGAACGTTGCTCGTTCCACGCGGAGAATCTGTCGATGTGCCGTTGATGAATTTTCTTGCTCGGCGTGCCATCAGTTTTCCTCGCTGCCGTGAATACACCGTATGCTCTGAACTGCGTAATCAAAGCAGTTGAAGAAAGGAGATCATTGCTTAATTTCGACGTGGTGTCTCTTCATGATATGGTGTCCGCTGTCGCAGCCGCCTAATTCCCAGCTGATTGCCTCGTCCAGAAGTCGTTCTCCTGTTGCGCGGTTTGACCATCAAGCCAGATAGAGATCCGTTGGTGTGGCGGAGGTGTGGTCCGGCTTCGTGCAGGCGCTTCCGGTCGGTGAGGCCGCGCTGGCCCCGCTGCTGGCTCTCGTGGCCGCCAAAGGCGAACGGCTGGCTACGTCGGCGCTGCTTTCCGGACCACCGCTGTTGCAACCACTGCCCTGCTGCGACGTATGGGTGGATGTGTCTCCGTTACAGTAGTAGTACGTAGAGTCTGAGAGAAGAGAGATTTGTTACATCGATTGAAAACCGATGTATTTTTTATCGACTATAGGGTAAAGTGAGAGAGAGGGGGAGATGCAACAGTTAAAGATTTCACCTGCGGTGTCGCTTGTTTATTCGTTATGAAAAATATAGTTCTCATAATATCCAGCGTTCACATTTATTTCTCAATAAAACATTTGATTTCAGATTTGAGCCAGAAAGCGCGAAATATTACAAGACAGTTGCTGTATGCAAAGAGATAAAACGTGTAAATGTTAATTTTACTTTGATATTATTGGATAAAACAAAATTTATACGTGGAGACTGTTTATGTAATCGCGCATCTCTTCTATTTCAACTTGTATATTTGTACGAAAGAGATACAAGAAAATTGGCATCTAGCACAAGCTGGCGCATTTCCTCCCGCTTTTATCTTACTTATACAAAACCCTGTTTTAACATCCACATTGACAGTCGTTTCGCGACGAAATTAAATTATTATTATCACGCTCGCCTTTAAGATCGCGCACGACTCGTTCGACGAATAAAAACACCTGTTTATATGTTGCGTATTTGAAAATTTCTCGTTCCGTGCGCAATTTCAAACGCCGCGTTATTCAAGACGCTTTCGCCTCAACGTTTTCTTTGGTTTTTGTTTTGTGTACGTCGACACACAATGTGTGCGTGCGTGCGTTGCGCGCGTTATTGAAACGGAATAAATTGTTTTCCGCGATGCACTTATCTCTCATGTTTGCGTTTAATTACGGCATTCATGTAACGGTCGCGTGGAATATCAAGAACGAGAAGGAAGAAGCGCTAAACATACGCGCGCGCGTGCGCGCGTATAAGGGCGCACGAGAGAGAAAAAGAGCATTGCGATATCGCGAACGGTATCTGCATTACGTGTTACGAGCAGAGATATGGGTTGGTAACGTATCGCGTGTCCGATAGAAACAAAAAAAAAAGAAAGAGATTTATCATTCTATTCTACGTTTCTTAACGCGCGCGCATATTGCTCCCTTCTACTTGCGCTTGGATGTCCGGGGATATCGCGATATCTCCGCGTGTATAGTGTGCGCGTTGCGAAGGACGGGGCATTGAATCTCGGAATTATTATTAGAAACCGGACCGAGAACAAACGACCGTTTGAGTTCTTTGAAAACCAGCTCGATATTGTATCTGATGCGAGTCGAATTGCGCGAGCCGCGTTAACGAGGAACAAAAGTACTTATAGTTTCGATCGCGAGGAATTATGTATTCGCGTGCGCGCTATTCACATGAGCGGAACTGCAGCGGAATGAAGTTTTTGCGAAGCTATAATACACACATCTTCGAGCATCGCCGTAGATCGCGAAGAATACGATTATAGCGGTTTTAAAAATAAGGTGTTTGTTTTCGCGCGACCGACGTTACGCAATACAAGTCGACCGATCTGATTGTATTTCTCGTTCTGACACGTCGTTATCGGCGGCGTGACCGAGAGAGATGTTCTTTTTTTTTTTTATTACGTTTTGTATTTTCCTTGATGACCCTAATCTATCGGTACTCATACTCACTGTTTACTTACTGAGCAACCCGCTTGTCGCTGCCCCGTAGCCGTAGCCGCTGTACGGCGCACTCGAGTATTGAGAATACGCAGCGCTGTATGCGTAATCGCTGCCACCTAAACAAACGTCAGTGATAAACTGATTAGCGCAGTTTGGCGTTATTAGCATTTTTGTGTTGTTTTTTTTCTTTTTATTTAAGCGTATCAACAATTAACGCGTTACGTCTTGAGATCTTTTTACACTACGCAACGTTCATTGCGGCAACACGCAATTTTTATCGCGTAAATGTAATAATGCAATCTTTTCAAGCTTTTTTTTTCAGGCTTCTAATTTGAGCGATGCAAGATGCAGATTGCGTCAGCTGACGTTGCGCGCAAAAAACAAATTGCATATTGTTGCAATTGAACATCGGATAGTGCGGAAAGATCCTTGTCTTTGAGACTGGTCTCGAGGTGCACTCCCACAAAAATGCACTAGCGATGAAGAATAAAATAAGCTCTCTTATACATTACAAAATGGACTCTTCGCAGCAGACTTAATACATACATTTATCATGTACATACATTTATCACTTTAATTGTAGCGCTGAATAAAAATAAACAAACTTCTCTTACAACTTGGGCAAAACAATAAGTAGCACAATAAGATAACTATCCATATTGATTTCATTCACGGGACACTCCCGATTTTTGATCTTCTGCTCCGAATTTTTATACTAACTTTTTTGTGCAGTAATCAAGTACGTGTAGCAATAAAGTACGTGTAGAAATTTAAAAGCTCGCTTCTTTTTTTTGTCTTTCTTTTTTGCTTATCAAAAACGGAGTGTCCCGAAATCGATGATGAAAAATCTGATCAGTCACCCCAACAGTAAACCAATTTACTCATATTAGAAACGAAAAAAATAAACAAAAAGAAGCATAATTATAAGATACATATTAATTTCAATACATTAACTATAAGAATAATATCGTCGTAATATCCTCCATTGGTACGCGATTGTCGTCAATGGATAAGGGCCGTTCTTCCGGCACAAAATTTGTCGTTGCTCATCGCCTCGAACTGGTAAATCAGCGCTCCTGAAATAGAGCTCTGACTTACCCTCCGACTGTACCGCCGGGCTCGGTTCAACCCCCGGAGGGTACACGAGCGCGCTTGCCCTTAACGAACAGTTAAGCAAGCGTTTTCTGGTTGTACTTACCAGTGGCGTAGTGTCCGAAACTTGGGAGCATCGTCGAGTATGGCGGTATCGCAGAGGCTACCTGGGGCTGAGAAACTGGCGGCTGCAAGACCGTCAGTCCGGGATCCCCTCCGGGAGTGTTGGGGGCCGCGGGGGTGGCGTTTGTCTCGTTCTGCAACGAAATCGGAGGACTTTGCTCGCCCCCACCGGCCCCCACCCCGACATACGATACTGCGACGGTACTGCTCTCTGCTATGGCCATGCACAACACAACACGACATTCGAGTCAAGCACTAGCTAACGATCAGCGCCTTACGTCTAAAGCTTAATTAAACTGTTTCGGTTGGGGGAAAGATCGGGAAGAAAATAGGAACTTGAAATCTTATGTTTAATTACGAACTATATACTTTGCAAAAAAAAAAACAAATCAGATTTTGCAATGCTCTTTAAAAACAATATTTTATAATGACTTCTTTATGATATGACTTTTCGCCATGTCTTTTTTGGCGTGGAAATAGAATGTAATATAGAATTTAAAAAAAATAATACAAATGTTATTAATCTTTTTGCGCGCTGAAACAGCTGTGCAACATGTTTATGTTTTGGTTTAGGACATTTTTCAGCAACACGAATCGTCGAACATATAAAATACAGTGGTTAATAAAAGTGGTTATTTTGGATGATACAGGAGGATCCTCAGACGAGGGAGAACGGGAAGTACCGCTTGATTTTTTTGCGGTAAAAGTTAACATCTTGAACACTTGACATAATAGTACACACTTAAATGGACATATTAGTTGGACACGCACATATCTGAGAGAGGCTCAATAAAACCGTATGCTCAGCGAAAACAGGTGTACATGACTCGACGCGACCGTAAGAGAACTAAAGAGGTGGCGAACTCACCGGTGGTGTGGTAAGGAGACATGTTAGCCCCGTCCAATGTTTGGCTCAATTTTAGTTCTTGCATCGTCAGTGGCGCGAGCGGCGTCAAAGTACCACCTGCTATTAAGGGAAGTACCCCCATTTTTCCGTTATTGCGGTTTTCGTATCGTCGACGGACGATCAAGGCGGAACGTTAAAAAGATTGTTTCGTCAAGTAGAAACGGGTTCTCTCACGAAAGAACGAACATTTCTTGTGAAAATTGTTTGTTGAAAGTGTTTCACGTGGATTTTTTGTCTCGTTAACGATGAGACAGCTGTAAACCGCACCGATCGCAACCAGTTCTTCAAAAATCTTTCGATTTAGGATAAAGAATTCGTCGAATTGAATTTCATGAGATGAAACCGCCGTTACACGCCTCGCTTCGTCCATTCCGAAAAGCGCCGATCGGGAGAATTCGCGGCGTGGAGCAACGCGACGCGGCGTGACCGAGTTGCTCGCAACACGTGCTGCCGGAGAAAGTTCCGCGCTTGTGTGCTGTGTATCGCGCGGTTACTTTTCAATAGCTCGTTATATATATATATACACACACATATATATATATACACGCACACACACATACGATTTGTATATACGTTCCGCCGCTGATCGAACGCCTTTAAACGGCGCAAGAAAAGAGAGCGAAGAATGGAATAATGAAAAGAAAGACAGCGTGAAAGAGTGTGATTACGTATGTAGAATGTGATGTGGAAGTATATATAAGCGAGAATAGAGAGGGTGGAAAAGAGAGAGAGAGAGAGTTCCCGAACGAGATATCCTCTCAAGCGACATTATTTTAACAAATAGTTAAGAACAAAGACGCAAGTTTAGAGATAAAGAGGAAAGAGAGAAAGAAGGGAGAGATATACGGCTGATAGAGAAGTGAGAGAGCGGTATTCCCCAAAGCTCTGAAAACGCTGAACCACCGTGGAGCCTTCCGCCACCTCTTCTGCCGCTGCTCAGCACAGTTCATGCATTATTAAAGCCATGTATTTAGCCGATATGGGTATGCAAAGCAAGACGTAAGCCGCAATAAGTATACTGAGAGGAGACGAGAAAGAGAGACAGAGGAAATGGCTGGGAGGAGGGAGGGGAAAGAGATAGGAGAGAACGAAAGAGAAAAAGAGAGAGAATGTATGGAAGTCTTGGGAAAGCGCGAAAGGGGAAGGAGAAAGAAAAAGTGAAGGAATAGGATTCAGTATAAAAAACGGCATTTTACGTATAAGAGATTGTGGTGCACATACTGAATTTCCGTGTGAGAGGAGCAACGGCGAGTGAAAGAGAGAGAAAGAGGGACACGCTGACGGGGGGATGAAGGAGTATCAGAGGGTGCTGGAGAATGAAAAGAGAAAGAAAGAGAGACAGAGAGAGAGAGAGAGAGAGAGAGAGAGAGAGAGAGAGAGAGAGAGAGAAAGAGAGTGAGAGAACGGGCGCGCTCACCTATGGTGCCCCCCAAGGGCGGAGTGTAAAGATGGGGCGTCTGCGCTTGCGTCATCGTGCTGATGGTGCCCAGGGAGTCGTACAGCTCGGCGGAGGTGGCAATAGCGTTCCCGGGAAATCCACCGTGTTCATAGTAACTGCCGCCGCCGCCGCCACCACCACCGCCGCCTCCGCCACCGTTTCCACTGCCGCCTCCACCGCCACCACCGCCGCCGCCGCCGTTTCCACCGCCGTTCGTGCCGCCGGTCGCACCGCCGCCTCCGCCGCCGCCGAGCTCGTTCAAGAGCTTGTGCTCGTCCTTGATGCTCCATTTACTCGACCACAGCTGCAACACAGAACCGGCGGAACCTGAAGTCGAAGTTCACGAGTTGGAGGGACATCCGAGAACAAGCGCCAAGATTGACTTGGATGTTGTAACTCGGTCCCACTCGATCCCGCGATTACCGCAAAAGGGTTGCCCGAGAGTTATGCAGAGATTCTATATGAAACTCTCTCTGCGCGCTCTTGATTGATTAAGATGTTTTAATTAGAATATGCTATTTGGAGTTTGCGATCTGAGGTTTCAATACATGCTCTTAGTTTACCTTAGATTACGCAATAAGTTGTTTCGGAGTTAAATATATTTTAATAAGGTTTTTTCATTGTGTCGAAGAGAGTACATCTGCTTAACAAACTTTTTCTATATACTCACGTTCGAATATAGCTGATCGCCGTTGTAGTTGCTTCTCTGCCTCTTTAGATCATTCTCCGCGTGGTCGTTCAGGTCGCGATTATCATCTGTAATCATTTTTCAAACATTGCACTTTGCGAAATCAGAGAATTCGCGCTTTTAAATTCAGATTGCAGCAGAAGTGTGACGCTCTTTGTTCAACGACAAAATGCAAATCAGTGTGTTTTTCAGTATTAGACGTAGATGTAATACGATATTTCCGGCGGTATTGCGATTTTGATAATTTTAGAACATGAGAGGGTAAATGAGAATAATTTCGAAACGCGGCGAGGGAAATGGATCGGCGACGCGAACGATGGCGCATCAGACAGCAAGCGTTATTGCACGTACGTACATACAGCCGCACTCACACGCAGATCGGACGCCGATACGCGCGCGCGGTCTCTCTCTCGTATTACCCACGAATCAAGACACAAATTAAACGTGGCCGGGTGAAACAAAATTGAATCTGTCGTGTGAGCCGGACGCGCGCGGTTCGCGCATAGACGGCGTATGGCATTGATAGATAGAGAAACAATTTCGATTCCATTATATGTCTTTATTATCTCCCGGCCGTCCCGGCGGTTTAATATAGGAACAGACACGTGGGACGAGTGTCGTTATTTTAGTGACGAAGAGGGGGAGGAGAGGGTGGCGGCGGTCATCCCTTGCCGGGGATGAGGTCGAGAATCGGAACCGACCGGTGAGAGCTATGTATACGGGATGGAAAGAGGGGTAACGGAGGAACGATAGTAGACAGACGTAACGTCACTGGTGGGGTAGATGGTTCTGTAGTATCTAGAATAATTAAATGACCAACCGAGGGTGGGACGGACGGGGCGCGCCTAGCATGGGGCTCGTTAAACCTCCCTGTCCAGTTGTGATTGTCCGGCTGGCCAAGAGCGACGATCCCGACCATTCGAGCGGCAGGGTTTGTTCCTGAACCGCTATAAAACCCTCGTTTCAAACACCGGCGGCGGTGGCGGCGGCGGCGGTGCCCCGCGTACACGTTCTCTTCCCGTTCCCGGTCCCGCTCGAATTTTACGATTCGATCGGCCGAATTAATCGCGGTCGCGTTGCATCGCGCGCGTACAAACGCGCGTACCATGTTACGGTTTTACTGGAGTTTAGGACGTTTCCTAGGACGTCACCGTTTCCACTTTGCTCTGTTAGGGAGTTACATGCGAGTCGGGTGCATGAGTAAAAGTAGTAAAATTGCGCAGCGGCCTGATTCGCGGGGACTGATTTTATTACGCTGTCGAATTCGAGTCGATCTTATTGCGCACACGCGCAAAGCTCGTGTTTGAAATTCAAGCATAAATTTTACATGTTTACACATTTCTTTTAAATTTTACGCGAGATTGAATCAAGCAGCGATAAATAAGATGCAGTTTTATAGGACCTACGGTCTTTTTTTTTTTTGTCCAAACTTGGAGAAGTCAAACTCAGATGCGGGTCGCCGACAGATTTGACAACGAATGAATTACGTCGCGCGGAAGAAAGGTCAGCGCGTCCCCCGAAAGAGCAGCAAGTCGAATAATTCGATTGATACTCGAGAGGGCAAAGCGCGCGCGCGCGCTTGCGCGAGCTTGCTCTTGCTCGCGTTATTCGAAAGCAATTGAGTCAATGTTAAGCAATACAATACACGGGTAATAATGGACTTTGGGGCAAATCTGGCCCCCACGGCGTGTCCCCTGCGTCCAGTGGTTATATAGGGTGGGACACGCTGGGATTCTCTCTCTTTCTCTCTCTGGGATTCTGCATGGGGCGCAGAATCGCGCAGATGTAACGCGACAACAAACAGCCCCAATAGATTGCAATGCTTCCCTCGAGAGACCGTTCGTAAATTCGTAATAAGCTTCGGGAAATTCGGACCCGAGTCTATGTCTTGACTCTTTCGTCGAACGCATTAATAATGGCGACCGGTGTTGCTTTTAGGCCGGAGAGAATTTTCTCAACCCAACGGATCTCAAATTGCGGAAAAACTCGTACGTTCTTGCGCGAATTAAAAGTTTTGACAACGACTCTTTTAACTTTATACTGTTTTTTTTTTCTAAGCGTTTTGTACGAAGTACTTCCGATACCACTACGCAACAAATTTTCACCGCTCAAAAGATGAAAAATAAAATCAATCGCGTACTTTGGTGCATCGAACAATCGAGTTAACGCACGATGTTCGACGATCGATTTTTACGGTTTGACGTACAGAACAGTCACGAAGGAAACGCGCGGAACAATTCGCCGTACACTCGCTCGTTGGAATTCCGAACAGTTAGAAGGTACGCGTACATGTACATATATATATATATACGTGCACGTCGATGATCTCCCCGGAGGATAGGGAGGCTAATGTGTCGTCGGTGCCAGAAGAGAAGTCGCCTGTGGTCTGTGAAGTTTATAATCCAATATATATACCTACCTACCTACCTACCCTCTCGGCACGAGCACGCGCTCGCAAAACACTGAGTGCTCTCACCGCGGACGCGACCGCTATTGCGGCCGCGTATCGCCGCTCTCATAATCCGATTATATTGAATTACCCGTGTATCATCGCGCGCACTGCACACCGCATCGCGCTCCTGCCTACGAATCGATACATCTCGCCGCGAAACGCGCGCGCTGCCCGTAATTTTGATCGAGCTTACGCACTTACGCGGTTTTCTCTTCTCGCTCCGCGCCGCGTTTCGACCGCGCATCGCTCGTCGAAAACGCGCGTCGTAATTGCGACGTATCGCGCGACGGAATTCAATCGTTCTGCGGACGATCACGACGATCGAATTAGTTTCCAGTCTCATCTCCGCTTAAGTGGACAGAAGTGTTTACTGCCTTACAGAATTAAAGAGAGAATTATTTTTTATACACAATATATCTTGCAAAAATAAAATAATCCGCGCGCAATTCTTGAGGATCGATCAGGCGCCGAAAATTCTCTCTCTTTCGCGGCGGTGAAGTATCGTCGTCGGTCACGTGTACGCGGCACGTGTCAAGAATATTTCAGGCCGCGTTATTCACGCAATGACAGCAGAATGAATCGCAACACGTGCTCGGCGACGTTTGACTGATAACCTTGCTGTGTGTGCAGCTAATCTTGGTTTGCTCGGGGCAACGAGTGCTCCAAGTGGCTCAATCGTTCACAAATGAGCGCGTAGAAAACGTCTCGGCTCAAAAATATTTGTCCGGATAGACAAATTTCTAAATGAGCTCCTATACGCGCTAGACAAATTTCGCGTCACGTATTTTCGTGTACATTAAATGTTCTTCGATAAATTTTAATTTCGTGATTGAATATATATACTCGTTTTATATATTATAATATTTATACAATGATTTTGGATTTGTTTTTTTTTGCTACAAACATCTACCGGTTTTTTTGTTATAAATGAACTTTACAACGAAAAGTCATTTATAAAGCGCCTGTGTGTCATTAAACCGCAATTGAGTCTCTTCTTCCTGCCTTCGCGTGTCAGTTTTAATAGACAGCATAACTGGATGGAACACAATTCAAAAGCCTTTGTCTCGCGAGTAAGTAAGGCAATGAGAATTTATTCATGAATGATGCGCGCACACGCCCAAAATAAACAGGCGCAACTTATAACGCTGACGGTTTTCGTAATGTCACCGTAATACCAACATTTGAGTCTTTGTGAAATTGTTCAACTTCTCCATTGTCTATGTCTCTTCAGAGTGAACTTTACTCAGCTCAGGCTGATTCACTAGGCCGTAAATACGGAAGTAAATAATATTCCATTTCATACTTAAAACTTGCATCGCTAATTCTCGTAAGCGGCAGCTTGTTCCGGCATCTCGAAACGCGATTCGTATTTAACAAAAGCAACAATAGAGTTGTAACTATATTGAAACGTTATAAAAAGAAATAAATTGCGACTATTCAATTTGTACATATAACATATTCGCGACAATAATATCTTATTTTTTGTTTCTCTTTCTCTCTGTCTCTCTCTCGTAAAGCGCGCTTCGTTCCGTGATTCCTCGCAGTCGATAATAGGCATCGGATTCAGTACTGAATAATGTTACACGATGACAGTGCGCGGTTAGTACGCGAGCCGAAGGAGCAGCGGGGTCAGCGACACGAGAGAGAGCTCGAGGAGGAGAGTCGTGAGTGACTCACCGTCAACGCTGCGTTTCCTCTTGATACTGTTGCCATTTGGATCCTGGTGGTGCGCCGGGATGCCCAGGATGCCACTGATGCTGTAGGCATTGGGAGCGGTGGCGGCGGGATGACCTGCCGCCGTCGCAGGTGCATGTGCTATTACAGAAACAGAACCGCCCGATCCTGGCTGACCTTGCTGCTGACCTTGCTGCTGCTGCGCTTGCTGTTGCTGATGCGCGTGCTTCGCCTTCTCCGCCGCCTTGTTCCTCACGATTCTGCGATCACGCTACGGCCGTTAATAAATCGCGACGCCGGCATTCGCCGATCTCGATCTCATTGAAAAACGCTTTCGGCAAAGCCGAAGCGCGCAAATGTATTCTACTACGCTTTATCTATTAATACACACTGACTTCATAGCGCAACAATGGTGTGGCACACAAGTACCGATTGTTAATTCCAACTCTATATCGAGGCGATTCGCGCTCGAGATCGATGATGAGGCTTGCATTGTTGTGAGGCAAGATCTTCCTCTCGAACGCGCGCGCTTCAGCGGTTTATCGAGCGGCGATAAACGAAGATCAAGATATCGAACGATTAACTGTGGATTATATACGCGATTGTTAATTCGCGTGAACCGCCCTTCGAACGCGTTTGCGAGAACATGTGTTAAATATTCGTCGCGTCTTAGTTTTTCAAATTGTATTCTTCATCCCGTTTGCAAAAAGGTATAAGATCGATAAAATTAGAAGCTACATGACCTAACAATCATTTTACATTAGATGTAGGTGAAGGCCGATTACCGATGGATTACTAATTCGATTATACGTGTGAGAGCGTAACTGCTTTTTTTGTTTTTTAATAAAGTATTCGCGCGCGCGCTTGTTTAATGCAGTGCGTTGCTGGTAATACAAAATTTATCGAAAATACTTGAATCGCTTCTCTAAAATTTATACGCGGAGTAGTAAATTGTATAATCTAAACCTTCGAGTAAAGAGTGATGGCAAAAAGATCTGTTTTTCTTGCCCATTTTTTAGACCTCGAATTTCAAACTTTTTTTTTATGCCAAATAGTATCATATGATGGAACATTACTTCCAGAGAAATTTCAAGATGAGCGTAGACACGGTTCCGGAAATATGAAAGGATGAAAGTGATGGTTTCTCACAATCCATGAAAGTACACGAAACTCTACTTCGATAATTAAATTGCTTCAAAGACTTGGTCAGTGATTAATAGAGAATGTATTTAAGTGCTTTATAAAGCACTCGATACAAAATATTTTTGTTGCAATAATACGTAGTACTACTATATTAAGTAGCGTTTTGAGCAGGAATAAGATTTGTCTATGCAAACATCATAATATCGCATATCGATACATATATCGCATTTCGATATATATCGCAAATCGATATATATCGCA
>QVOA01003426.1:0-66745 GCA_014825685.1 Pseudomyrmex cubaensis | reverse complement strand
AGAGAGAGAGAGAGAGAGAGAGAGAGAGAGAGAACCCAGCCTTATCCTGACTCTCAAAAAACATTTCGCACTTCCTGCCCGGGAGCGGGCACGAATATCTCACGAACTTTGGGTCCCACAGGGGTGCCCGTACGAAAAGCGCGTTGCATCGACCCCCCCCCGACTGCCGCTCTATACCGCCGTATCGCCACCCCCTATAATTTCGTTACGGCACGCTCGGCGTTTCGTATTCCGCTTTCATTTCACGCGGCAGGAAGCGACGTATACGCTACGCGGCGCAACTTCGCTTCGACGCTTCCGACGAGAGGAGATAAAATTCGCCACACTCGATTCCCAGGATCTCCCTGTGCAACTTACAAATTCACGATGTAAGCACGGAAATCCGCACGTGAGTTCCAATATCGCTACCTATTTACGTAAGCACGTTAACCTGTGGAATATCGATGACGTAAACTCGTCTCGCACATTGGCGCTTTCTACGAGATAATATACACAAACAGAAGGTTTTTTTTATCTATCTAAAAAATTAACATACATTCGCAATTTGTAACATCGACAAGATGTTTGTCATAAATTTCCGCTGTGCATTTATTTAAGAAAATAACACGTCACAAATAATATCTAACCACACACGAGAATATAGATACACCCTCTTCTTAGGAATATATTACAAAATATATAAATAAAATCTCTTCGCAATTTTCGGTAAACGCAAAGTTTTACTAATTAGATTCCAGACGCATTTATTATGCATAAGCGAGTTCGATATATCATCTAACGATGCTTACCTTCATAACCCGCTCTTTAACTGGGTCTCGTCTCTAAGATGACAGAGATTCGTGGAATTCGCAACGTCGAGATGCTTCTGAAGATGCAATCTGTACCTGAAGCATGCCTCTTTACAGAGAAGGAGAGAGAGAGAGAGAGAGAGAGAGAGAGAGAGAGAGAGAGAGAGAGAGAGAGAGAGAGAGAGAGAGAGAGAGAGTGAGAGAGAAAGAGAGAGATACGCGTATATATGTATATATATATATATATATAAACCGTCTACCGCAGCGCATTTCTCTTTGGCTCCGCGCGTTAATAATACTAGATACTAATTTAAATTCCTTTGATCATTAGCCGCCTTTGCTGACTTTGATTAAGGCAATATTCCGAAACAATGTGCAAGAGAAAATTAATTTCTTAATTAACGTTTTCTGATGTGTTTTCTCTTCTTCGTTGTTTGTTATTTACTAACGACGCGACAAAAATCGCTGTAACAAGCATGTTTCACTATTTTCAACCATTACCGTACGTACATACACGAATCCCGCGGATGAACACGGAAACATTTGCATTCAAATCAGCTCGTAGCTTAACCCAGACCCGTGGCTTCGACCGGCATTGTATCTCTCATGATAAGCGGGAACAGCTGAATGCTAATAATGTTTACAAGGTCGTGACCTTAAGTGGGAATCTCATCTTTCTAGAATTTACTCCTTCCGAATCCGGCTCGGGTATCAGTTAAAGGGGAGTGATTATAGACGCGCGCTGCTGAAGATGGTTCGAAGGTCATTAGGCTTGCCCCCTAATTAGCCAGGTAAGCTCCGGATATTGGGTTTGCACGCCGTTGCACCGAACGGTGCGACGAGTAGTCGAAGATGCAACGCGGCGAGACAACGAGTGGGAAGGTTTCGCCTAATTCGCACGTGCTCAACCCGCAGGTGCGAACGTTTTCGAATTGTTTTCCGATACAGAGCGACCTTATAGTAGCGACGTTGCTTCTCTCTCTCTCTCTCTCTTTCGTTTGTTCTCACGCTTTACCAAACGCACACATATCATTCGCCCGTACATATCCGTGTATTTCCGCTCGCCTTCGCGCATCGATTTTCAAGGAAGACTTTATGTTGCGCTCGAGACAAGCAACAGCTTTCTCTAGTTTGCTATATCAGCGGATTCAAGAATAGTTCGTAAATTAATGTAATTGCGATCACATACAAATTAATAATAAAAAGGAAAAGACCAAAGAGCCTGTGGTCCAGATTATAGGTGAACGTTCAAATATATTCAAAAAAAAACGCGATGTATTCGTACAAATTAATTCCATTCTATAAATGGCGTTATTAATGTTGTAAGATATTGACAGATATATCAAATGAGAGAAGTCACAGTCTGACTTGTTTAAAATCTCTACTACTTATTTCACTAATTTTGTTTCAGTATCAGTTTTCTTGTTTTCAAGGACGCGCGTTGTACATCGACAAGGCAATTATTAACGTGGAAGCAATATTGAGATTACCTCGTCTTCGCGAGAGATGCGCACAGCCGTTACTATCAACTCGGCGTAGCTAACCGATTCTGGTGTAGCTCGACCCGGCGAAGGGGGTAGCTATTTAGGGGCTTAACACCTCAGGGAATGGTCGACGGGTGACGGTGGCGGCGGAACCCGGCCGGCAGGAGTATAGCTGGTACCAGGCTTGTGCAACCACTGTGTCACCTTTATCACCTTTATCACCTGCTGCAAATTGCCACCATTTGGATGCTAAACCTCGGGGTCTCACCTCACTGACGACTATTTGCAGGGACAGCGCGCATGAGTGAGAATACGAGCGAAACGGAAAGAGACCAACCTCCGACAGAGCGAGAGAGCGGAAAACAGGAGAATAAAACAAGAAGAGGGGGATGGGAGAGAGAAAGAGGAAGAGAGAGAGAGAGAGAGAGAGAGAGAAACGAGATGGAAAGAGTATTCCGAACGCGCGTACATGTATGCGCCTCGGAAACGTTTTAATCGGATTATCTGATGGTTTTAGAGTCGTCCCGTATCGCTGGAGCCGCTTTCGATTCGACAAGATCGAATTTCACCTCGAAAGTGCAGCATCGCGAGCTCCCGCGATATTTTATTTTACCGTCACTGTTCTTTTCGTCCGCTCGCTGCTCATCCCGGCACACAGTAATTTTTCGAAGCAAATGACGCTGTACGGAAAAAAAAACTTAACAAACAAACGTCTGCAAAACGCGCTAAGCGGAAACAACATTTGCGACGACAAGAAAATATTTGTGAGAAACGTGACGAATTTTTATCGCTTCTTGCCGAGAGCGCTTCCTACGTGCCTATATGAACTTTTCTGACTAAGTAAGTGCATGCGGGAGTGAAGAAGAAAGTAGGTTACTCCGCGGCGAGTCTTCTTCCCGGAAAACTCTCGCCTATCCCGCGCGAGCGCGCGCGCGCTACGGAATAAAGAAGCCTCTCTTTCCGCCAAACTTTGCGCGGTTTTCTGAAAATGACTGTTATATGACGTATTTAGAATCTCTTTTGCGCCTTCGCGACTTCCTTGTTCAACGTTTTCCCATCCATTTTGATTTCTCGCCCGCTTTCTCTCGAGAGCGGCGCGCGCGCGTGCGCGCGCGGTGTGATGCACTTTCCTAAAACTGCATCGTCCGCCACTATGGTAACTTTTCTTCTCGTAACTTTTTTTTTTTGTTTTTTTTTCTTATACTTGTTGCTCCCGCGAATTCGTCCTCAAAGCCAACTTTACCACGCGCGCGCGCTCTTCGTCGTCTTTTTTTTCTCGCGTTATCAATATCCACTCTTGCAACATATGTACGTATGCAAAAGCTGGCATATGCACATCGTAGAACGTGCAACCGTCGACGTAATTCACACTGAGCGACAATGTAACGTACGATAAAGGGTCTTGTGTAATAAGCGTCAAGCGTAAACCCGATTTATCGATACGCGCGCAAAATGCGTTTCACCGTTAAAATGCTTCGCGGATACATTACATTCGTGACATCTTCGTGGCGTTAATTATCGTTACAACCCGTTTGCATTAGCGTTTTATATAAAAAAAAAAACCCCAGATGAATCTCATAAAAAATGTGTGTAAATATAATTTTTTGCCGTACACCGGTGTGATAAATTAACCGATTTACGTGTTACAGGTTTTTTTATTTCGAGGCAATAACTCGGACGTCTCTACATCTTTGTTGGGATTTTGATAACCTTTCGAGAATCGCGATATAAGCCGGATGATCCGGGACAAGCCGGAAAAGGAAGAACGCACCGAGAAAAGGCGTGAAGGAAGAATATATCCGACGAAGCTGCGAGAAGAACGCGAAAGAGGAAAATCGGCTGGCAGGAATCGGAAACACGACAGTCGGAATTACGGGAACGCAAGACAAAAATACAAAGGTTGATATGCGATAAATGAAACTTCGAAAGCGGTAACAGATGATATTGAGAGCTATCAGCGAGCTATCGCGATATCACGGTGGCACACATATGTGGCACCGTAAGATTGTGCGTTCAAATTGAGATCCGGCAAGTATTGCACCGCGTGTCATATCGGGGAGTCAATTTTGTCTAACTCTCAAAACTCGACTGTGTCTATTCGCGAGAATCGCGGAATCGCTTTTGCTTCGGTTTTTCCAACGATTTGTTCCATTTCAAAACACTATATCTTTGTACTTAAGTGTGTAAACGTGCGTTCTGCAACACCCTGATTCTAAATTTAAAAGAAAATAGAAAAAAATCAAGTATTTGTATCGTAGATTTTCAGATCGGAAATATAGTTCTTTGAACTATATACCATCGAATTTCGAAGAATATATCGATTCGGTGACATAAAACGTCCAATAAACTCACCGATCTTTAAAGTGGACCGGGACCCCGGGTTTTTCTTTAGAGACAAGAAAAAAAAACGATATCCTTTCCGCCCGCGCGTGAGATTTAACCCATCTCGCAAAAAGAAGATCTCGGAGCTTCTGGAGAGTCTTTCACTTCGCACCAGACAGGATAAACGGAAGGAACGTCGAAGTATAGCCGGGTTGCGACGGGGGGAAAAGAGGTGAAGGTTGTTCGAGCGGTAGAAGAGGAGAAGGAGGAAAGCGGAGCGGGCTCGTTGGTAAGGAGGATGAGTGGGCCACTTCCTACGACGATAAGTTAGGAAGGAGTCTCGCGGATGTTCGCGCCATTTGCGCGAGCACCGCCCGAGATAATACTGAGCCGATAGACGATACCGGGTGGCGATACCGCTTGCCGGTTGGCTGCTGCTGATGGACATGCCCGTTTTATCTGAACGCGCGATACGCAGCCCTTCTGTGATATCGTGCTCTCCCTCCCTACGATCGCGAGCAATTTCTCCCCCCGATTCTTTTATACGACTGTAAGATACGACCAAAAAAATACGTTTCCTTCGAATTAGCTCTCACAGCGCGATGATGGAATTCCATCCTCCATCATGTCATATATCTACTATACGATATTACAAACAAGTTAGATTAACTTTTTCCTCTCTTTTTCTTTCTCTCTCTCTTTCTCTCTCTCTCTCTCTTTGCAAATATCTTATAATTATATTGGAATATCAAACTTTGCGTAAACTTTACGAATTGTAGCTTTGAAGACTACAAAGAATTAATTTGTGAAGTTAAATAACTTTTTTCTTTTTTTAATCGATTTATTTCGTGTTATCGAGAGGTATTAAAAGACATTAAGTGCGGATTTGCACAAGTAATGTGCGTATTGCAATCTATCCGTTGTATACTATATTACAGTTATCCCACGAAATTGAATACCCAATGGAATTCATTCGCGCGGGTTATAGTGCGCTTCGCGTTCCTCAATATCCAACTTTTACAAGAATTAATGTAATCAATGAAGCCGGGCTACGGGAGTAACACGAAACTCATTTCTACAGAATTACTATGCGAAGCGGATAAAAGCGGACGGAAGTTTCTCCGTTTTTTTTTTTTTCTTTTTTTTTTCTACCGCCGCGCTCTACAACCCCGCGGAAGCAAAGAGGTGGACGTTATTTCTCTGGCTTCATTATCCATGCCGTTGACATATTACATCGTTTTCTCTTCTTGCGCGAGTCCAAAGTTCCCGCTCTTTAATAAAACCCGAAGTTATGCCCGACTGTTTTATCTCCACCAGCAGTCACACGCACACATACACGAGGAAAGAGAGAGAGAAAGAGTTTCGACAAACACCGATCTCACGGAAAATTCGAGTGATCGCGAACGAAACTCGTGTTATCGCGCAATAACCGCACTCGGTTTATATACACCGGTGAGAATGCGCCATTGGGAAATTTTCCCAGGAAAAGTGTTTCGAGAGAAAAAGAGAAGGAGAAGAAGGAAAATTTTCGGAAAACAACGAAACTGTTTCCACAACATTTCTCTGTACAGATATATCAAATCAAAAAATTTCAATAAAAAATCACTGCGCTATTTCGTGATACACTTCATTGTTTAACATACTATTTGCGAAGAAACCGCACAGTAATGTCTCGATAATTCGATGTAACAGGATAACGATGTAACATCAAGTATAATGAAATCTGATCAAAGCAAATTGGAATTATCAGACACACTCGGATTAACTTCAAAACATAAAAAGATGAATTAATCAAATAATGTTACTTTAGCTTTGCATCTCTCTCTCCCTCTCTCTCTTTGTTCTCCCCGGCGATCATATCGATCGTACGCTCATCAAAAAGTTGCAACAACGATAGAAAGAAAGAAAAAACAAACTTTAAGTGCACGGAAACAATAGTTATTTTTTTTATTAGCCAGCGAAAAAAAAACTAGCTAGCGATGCGAACCCGGCAGTGGATTCTGATCGTTTCGAGAAATTCTCGCGCATCGATGATCCAGAAGGACGCAACCTTGGCATCCGAATCGACTCTCTCCAACCAATTCTTCCCTCTTCTTTTTTTTGGCTTTTTTTCAGTCGAATTAATACGTTCGATGAGAGCTTCCGGGTGCACCGGCAGACAGACCGGCACGATTTCAATTTGCGAACCGACTCAAACAGGTTCCCGCGGGCGCGACCGCGATGTATGCACACACCCCGTCGATTTGTGTACGTACGCGCGCACACTTGTACAAATGTTAGTTCGCCTACAGGGATGGCACGCACTCACACGAAATCAAAGACACCTTCCTCGCTCGCTCGTTCATTCAGCAAAATCGTCCATCTCTCGACCATATATCTCTCTCTTTCGTGTTCTTTCTCTCTTTCACTCTTTCTCTGCTCATTGCACGCTCTTCTCTCTTACGCGTGATAACCCTCTTCTGCACAAGAGTAGATTTATATATTTTTCTCTTGCATGTGTTTTTTTTTTTTTTTTGGCCTCGCTCTGATTCGTTTATTTTAATTTTCGCATTTCTGTCCGCCGGCCTTTCGACCCTCCTGTTTTCCCGCGAATACGCTCGGCCAACTTGCCGAACGTTACCGGTTTTTTTCCTCCCTCGACACGTCGTATATATATTAGCGATACGTTCCGTCCATCCCCCCAAACTCATTTCCAAACGACCATCCTCGACCATTTCCCTTCCTTCCTTCCTCCCCCGACATGCCGTCCCGTGTGCACCGACGCGTCGGTGTGCACTTTCTCCTATTGGCGTGTCCATTTGACGCCTCTGGGAAATTTCGAACCGCTATCGTGTATGCTTCAGTTTGCTCATCGATTGTCTCTGAATCGTAATACTACTGTCCCGCGCCGAAACAATAAGCGACACGAAAAGATTCACTCGACTATTATATAAACACAATGTGACAAATTCAATGTTCGCGCAAAATATTTATACGAGATGTCGTTTTCCTGTTAATACTCCCGTCGCGTTTATTCTTTTTTTCGACAATCGCATTTAACACATATTTTTGCAGCATTTAAGAGACGCGACGATTTTTTCGCGATCGCATTTTTGCGCAACACATTATTTATCTTTGTCAACGCGACAGAGAGATATCGCTTTCCATAACATAAAATCAAATCATATATTTGTACAAAAATCGCGGTGCATTTTCGACGAACTTGTTAGATGCGCCATCGAGTGCTCGCGCGAAAACATTCAGACTATTTCGGCAGAAGTTACGGTGTATTTTTTTACACAAGGCAGAGCTATTTGCGTCGGAAGCTCTTCGTCTGTGTACGACCGACACGCGTCGATTTTACTTCAAAAGTACGATATTGCCACGAGATGAAAAACGAGGTTTGTTTTTTTCTTGTTTTTTTTTTTTTTTTTTATTCCACGCGACGTCCAAATTGTTATAAGACTTTTTTTCGCGCCGATTTTTAAACATTGTTGTGTTTCTAATGGATGCAAGCACCGTCGCGCGCGGAAAAATATATCGTCCGTGGATCGAACAACGTGTGCGACCGATATCCATTTTTCTCTCGGTGTATTAGTGAAAATTTGTTCCGCCGACACCGCAACGACGTTCCCCTATAACTCGGCCACCTTCCGCTTACAATGCCCCCGTGGCACTTTTTGTCGTTCGTTTTCACTTTGCCGTCGTTGTGCCATTACTACGACCGCGGCACGACCTATTGCACGCGATCATCGTTTTTGTTTCCCTTATTTTTCCTCCAACTTTCCATTACTCATGGCCGTGTCGCGTATTTTTCATCGCAAAATAACACAGTGCGGTCTCACTCATAAATGACCGTTTGTTAATAACTAAGAATTCTTTGTCTCACACACGGTACGGGAAAAGTGAGATGTAAATTTACAGATATACGCGACTAAAATAATATATATATATATACGTGTTTATCTGTATGACAGATAAAACGTGTGTGTTTCCGTCTTTTAATCGCTTTAGAATGTTTGCAAATACCTAAGCGAGTCGCCACCGCCACGCGGAAGCGACTGACAAGCCGAGAACAGCGAAATGCTCGCTGTACTTTACAGATAATTAACATAATCAACGCGGTCATTACGCTTGCTAAACCGGCGCGCGATTGTTATGTCACATGTTATCACTCCGCTTCAGCAACACGTGACGCAATGATTGCGCGCGCTACAATTTAGTAGAGAGTTTGCGACGTACCAATTTAACGGTCCTTCAAACAATCAGATATTTGTCTACAATCGGTTAATTTTTTTAATGAACAAATACACAAAAAGTTATACAATTTTGATAAAGTAATATTGTGCGTGTTGCACTTCTTACGCGTTGCCGCAAACGTCAATTATTTCTGACAAAAACAATCAAATTTGTTACACCGATATAAATTATTCAAAAATGTAATTCATTGATTATACAGTTGCAAATAATCGGGAGTTTGGTTGACTTCATGTCGAAATAAAAGATGGAAGAGAGAAAGCGCAATGCATGTGTATTTTGCGAGTTTCTCTTTGCGCGAAATACGCGAGTGTCATGTGTATTACCATACAGAGGTGTAAAGGAACAACCGAACACACGCACTGCAAGTGAAATATGTTCGTTTATATTTCATTCGGAGTGCGTGCACTCGCTTGTTCCATTACACATTCAAAAAAAAAAAAAAAAAAAAAAAACAAAGAGAGAGAGAGAAAACTGACATTGTTTTCGTTCCTTCTTTCTACTTTTCACATGAATCACGCAAGACAGCTCTCTTTCTCTCTCTCTCTCTCTCTCACACTTTTCTTTCAAACTATTTGAATTTTAATAAATGCAATTACGTCATTGTCCTAATGTTTTTGGAGCATTTCAGCTCTCTCTCTTTCTCTCTCTTTGTTTCTCTTCGTGGTCGTATATATATCTACGTTATAGTAAAGTTTTATTGCTAATTAACATTCTTCTCCGTATTTTCAGACCATATGCTTGTGATAATCCTTGCATCTACACGACGGGACAATCGAGTTCTCAAGAAACGTGTCATCTCGTCTCGCTTGCAGCACCAAAGTGCGACGCAACTTTATTTCGACCGGTCACATACAAAGGGAGGCGACTCTCGGATCAAGAGACTCTTTTAATGCACGAGGTGTAATCCAAGCTCGCTTCGCGTGTCACCACCACCAACACTGTCCCTCGCAATATTCTCTACCGGGTCTATCCTCGCCGCGATACCTCCTTACTTTCTGTCGCGCTCACGTCGACTTGAGCGATGCGTGCAGTTTGCGCTCGCGATGAAACTTGTCCTTGGGCTTGGATCCTCCGCCCCCGACGCCCACTTTGTTCGCCTTCGTTATTTCGCCAGGGAAAACGTTTGGACAGGTGGAAAACGACACGACAATGCGCGTTTGCGAAGCACCGCTACTCTTGCTACTCTTGTAACATATGCCCGCGCTGCTCTCTCGCGATTGTACGTTACGTAAACGGACATTCCTGAAGTGTTTCACTGTGTACGTTGCATTGTACGCACAGGCACTTCGATTTATTTTTAGCCGAGATTTTATATTTGCTTTTAAGAAAATCGTCTCGAGAAAGAGTGCATCTCTTCAGAAAGTAAATATTAAAAATCTAACATGTACATACGTTTGTACAAAGTTCAGACAAATATTTCTTATGCTCTTTTTTCCCTCTTTTTTTTATACACTTTCTCCGCATTTCGTTGTATTTTAACGTTGTAAGAAAGTAAATAATATTTTGCATTTGTCCAGAGAGAATATAAAAAAATGTGTCACTCTGTTAAATTATTAGATCTGTGTGTGTAACATACACTTAACGTGTTCGACAATGTTTCTCGACGAAATATGACAACTATCCTTGATGTCACATTCATCCTTATCGGTTATAACCGGGGAGAAGAAGTATTTTCCAGACTAATATTTTCCCCCGAGCGATGTGTTGCAGTAAAATTGTTTCATAAATATTATTTTTGTAATTCCACAGTCCCGAGTGACGTGCGCTTCTTGCGCTGCAAATCTATGCTCATTATATTGCAGTGAAAATCGATAAACCCCCTCTCCACACGACTATACGACTCTCGACGTGATGTGAAGCGCGTTTCTAGATCATGCACGGAATTTAATCGCGCCACGTGATAATGTCATTCCCACGAAAAGGATGCACAGACACACGTCAGACACCAGAATACTGCACTATTGTACCATAAATTATTATGTATGCTTTTAGAACCGTATCCGTATGCTTTTGAAAACAGGTCAACAATAAAAATTTACAATTCTACTCGCATAAATGATATTATTCACAAAACCTAATGTGTTTATGAAAAACAAGAAACGCAATGTAATTTATATATATATATTAGTTTTGTTGCACAGAGTTTTCGTTCACGATTATTGACACTTTGAGAAATGAGAACAGTTCTCGTGTTATTTGTTTTTTAGTCTTTTTATAAAATGCTATTTTTTAATATGAAGACTTCTAAATTATATATTTTTTAAATTGTAAAGACAAACTGTACGTTTCAATGTTACAATAATAATAATAATAATAATATTCATCTTCTATTCTGTGTTTGAAATTGATTGTCACATAATATTTATAATGAACGCGACACTTTCTTTCTTTTTGTTTTATATATCACAGAATTGTTTTGTCTCAGTGTCACACCATTTCTCTAAGAAAAAGAAGATCCTCGTTGGCGCAAATGGTTCAAACAAAGTGTATGTAAATAATGGCTCGCCATTAACGCATAATTAATCGATATAATTGTTGCGCAATCAGTAGAAACTTAAACTGTATTCCCTTTCGGCTTGTTATATCGATTTACGCTCGTTATTTCGAGTCCGGTGTACATAATTCGTGGTCGGCATTAACGGACCCCGAACTATCTCTTGCAACGCCTGCACCACCGTTTCCCCTCGTCCACCCGTTGCTTGTCCCGTCCCCCTCTCACCACTCATTCTCCCCCTCCGTTTACTCTCTCGTAATTATATCTCGCTTCTCACGAAGCTTGCGACCGAGACTTCGTCGAGGATCCATAAATTTCTCGGAAGAATTCGCGGCATCCTGCAACAACGAATTCTCGAAATTTTCTCGCCAAAAATATTTCAGAAATTCGTCCTGCACGTCTTCTCCTTTTTTTTTTTTTTTTTTTTTTACTTTTGCTTCCATGTTCTTTTCGAACCTCGTTGCCGGTCTCTCTCTTCGCCCCGCTCTCTTTTGAACAGAATATATTATATACAAAGTAGAAGAAACCGACGAGAGAGAAAAGTTCGTCTCTGCAAAGAGCAGAACACAACGTCCATAATTTCCGGAATGGACAAGCGTTCGTCCGTTGCCATAATTAAAAGTTTTTTCAACTCGCCCTCAGGATGCGTATCGCGCACCTATTAACTTTCAGCGCGCCCTTACAACGTATAAGCTCGTGACTCGAGCCTGTTACAATCACTTTCTTTCTCTCTCTCTCTCTCTTTTGTTTTATTTTTTTGTTTTTTTACTCTTTATTAATACATTCATCAAATTTTTTATCAAAACTCATTTTCACTCACTGTCGCGAATATAATTCTCCGCGACGCAAGCGTGCTCTCGTCGCTAAAATTCAATACTAGTCAGACCATCCATTTCCACTTCGTCGAAAAGACCGCCGCCGATCGGAATTTCACGCTCAACATTTGCGAACTTGCCTGATTCTTGCACCACGGTCTTCAATCATTGCTCTCGCTCCCGTCCTAACAGCATCAAGCTGAATTGCCTGATGCGCGCGTCTCCCTTTTCCGTCCTCTCTCCTCGCACTCTCGCCCCGCAAAATAAAGTCTTTTTTTTTTTTTTTTTTTTTTTTTTCTATTACGCCACATTTACCCGGGAAAATAATGCCCGTGCACATTTCACCCGCGTTATCTGCTCGCCCTGAGTTTCCCTCTCCGCCGCCCTTTGCTTTTTGCCGCACAGAGGGGGATGACCGTTGCCCCGAAAGCCTGCCAGCCGACGCGTTCTACGCTGACGTCGCTATCTGAATTGAAACGGACTCTTCTCAACGCGACCGCCCCATTTCGCGTCCCAAAACCCACTTCTGGGTCCCTGCTCTCTCACACGTCCCTCGCTCTTCGCGAGATATCTCTGCCGTCTGTCATTTATCTCGTCTGGTTCGCGTTCACATGTTGACGAACAGACAGACACACACGCACACACACACATGCTCGAAAAATATACAGGACATTTTGAAAAATAGCGTTTTACTTTCAGCAATTTCTTCGGCCAATTTGCAGTCGATATTTCTTTCATAAAAAAAAGAAAAGAAAAAAGAAAAGAAAAGAACATAAAGTCTCAGACGCCTATAGTATGTACGTACACGTGCGGATAACGGCGTCTCGTAACGCCCGCTATGCGGCTAAGGGTCGTTCGCCCGACTTTCCTGGACGAGACAGACAAGATTCCGCGAAATCCTCTTAGGGAAAGATAAAGGGAGGCGGACGGTGAACCGCGAATTTGGATTTTAACGAGCGCCCGAGGTTGCTTAATGCAGATATCGAATAGGTCTTGTTTCGAGAAGTCGGTCGTTAAAAATAAAATATTCAAAGGTGATTCGCGCGGTTAGCCGTAGATACGCGTTAAAGCGCTCCTCGCGCGGGAATAATTTTACGCGCCGTAATGGTCATTCTTTGTAAAATTGTTCCGGAATAATCGTCGTCGCGCTTTTTATTTTATCTGAATGCGATGTCAGTTCTATCGCAATCAATTATTTGATATGCAATCTCTCACACAGATTAACCGCGACAAGTAATGAAATATTATATATTTTACCTCAAATTCTAAGACGCGAACTCTCGTAAATTCTACATAGAATTAACTGGAGAAAGAAAAATCTCAGATCGCTTTACACTAACTTTTACTGAATTTTTTTTCGCCAAACTTCTGCAATTTCTAATGATAAATGTTCATTTTTCTTCCTATATAAATTTTCGATAAGAAAAGATTGATGATAGATTTATGGGAATCTTTGCAAGGAAACACAGTAATCTCAGATTACAGTTCTGCTAAAATATATTATAAAAAGACGTAAAGAAAAAACAAATAGAGCATATTCCGAGTCGGAAGTTATTTGCAGAACCATCGATATAAATCGACCCATCAGATTTCCCCTTATATTTCCTCTGTATTCCCTCTTTTTTGCTGAAACGCTCACATTTATCTCACTCGAAATGCGCGGAGCTTCCTAGCACAACAAACGTTATCCTTGTTTAGCTTGTCCATGAGACATCATAAACAAACCAGAAGGGGGTTGTTGCCTCGTGTAGTGCGCGGTGTGTCTTCGAATAACAGTCAAGCTTTATCACGTTAGACTCTAAGTCTTTATTTTCTACCGGTCGTAGACATTCATTAGCCACACACGTGAAATTGGCGAAAAAAAAACATTTCCAACATTGACGTAATTGCTACCGGGGATATAAGAAAGCACGAGACAAAAAGCCAATCTTGAGATTCGAAAGAACACTGATCTCTCGTTCAAAGATCAAAAGTCGAATGTGTCATTAATCAGGAAAGGAAGTTGAGCAAGAGTTATTTCTAATAAGACATAATGCTCGGGTTGTCGGGAATTTAAGAGATAAGGACGCGGGAAAAAGGGAACAGCGGATACTCCGTGTAGAAGATGTAGTGCCGAGGGAGGGTTGACGAAGGGTCGAGAAAAGTGCAAAATTGGCAACTTGATGGAACTCGATGACGTCAGCGCCGGTTCGTTCCGATATGGAGGTAATGGGGCAAAATAAAATCCTCGGGGAAGGTTGGACGTTGTTAGCCGTGGGGACGCAGAGAGGAGGCGGATGGGTGCATCAAGCTCCACAATGGCGGTCACCGCGAAGACGATAGCCGATATTCATGAATCATCCGATCGCAATACCCGCAGGACCTTTATTTAACACCCGCGTTTTCTATCGATTCGACGCTCTTTCTCGTCATCATTCCTTCCTCAATACATATTTTTCAATATATTATTTTTCCATAAGATACGTTCTAAATGTTTTCTACTTTTTATATGTACGTTGATATTTTAACTGTCAAATAGATTTTTATAATATTTTTTCGCGTAACAAAATTAACAGAAAACTTATTATTTCTTCAAGCAAAAAAAATGTATTTTTGTATCTTGAACGTGTAATACAAAACTTTACTTTAAAAAATGATTTTATTTTTTGTTTTTTATTCTGGATTGGTCGAAAAATCCTGCAATAGGGTAGAAGCGAAATTTTGCGGCACCTCGTGTTGGCGTACGGCTTACAATCGCGCTCGTTTATTCTCGCGCCTTTAAACTTTCATCTCTCGCAGTTGGATCGCTTAGAAAAAATATATTAACATAAAAAAGCGTCGAATATCCAGACATAAAAGGGCGCCTTTACGTATGATTGAGGTAAACACAATCCCGACCACAATCTGAGGAAAGCGTATTGTCTGCGGGACTGCTCGTTGAAATTTATGCGCCAAAAATCCGTCCCTCTCCGACGTGGATAACAATAATGCGCGACGACGGCGCTTCAGCCAGTCGAGCAACAATAATCAGCCGAAGGTTATACCGCAGTCAGAAAGCCGTGAGGGGGAGAACGGGAGGAAGCTTGTTGAAAGACGTGGAACAGACGACGAACACGAGAGCGAGCGTCGCAAATTGAAACAAACGGGGACTTATATGCATCACGACGCATTCCGCAGTTTTACTGCCGGCTCATTTCATCTCCGGCCAACGACATCGTGCTTTTATTGTCGTTACGACGTTATGGTCTTTCGCCGTTATTGTCAATGTTCCTTGGGACGCCCCATTCCGCACCAAAAGAAACAGACACGAAGTGTCGGGGTCAATAGAATCGCTCGCGAAAAGAGCGTGTCTGACCAGTTTCGTTCGTTACTACTCGCGACGTCGCGTCGTCTCGTTTTATCAAATAAAAATTTAACGCGGAGCTGTGTAGATCGATTTAGTTTTTAAACATTTATCTATGAAGTGTTTTTTGTCAATCTGACACTTTTTGCTCAGTGAGAATGTTTTATTTTAATTAACTCTATTTTATTTTAATTATCTCGAATGTCACAAAAAGAATAAAAAATTATTTCGCGTCCATATTTACAACACATTAATTATATAGGATAATATTGTTGTTAAATAGTTAAATACTCCGAGAAATTACGTAGAGATTAAAGAGTTACAATCGCGCAAAATTTCTACAGAATGTCAAGTCTAATAACATTAGACTAACAACATTAGTCAATTAAAAACATCGCAGAACGTAAAACTATTGTTAAGTGCTGGTCGCGCTACTTATTATTCCAAACGTTATCTTAAGCGTTCTGTAATACCACGAAAATCCGTGAATATCTATGAAACCGTAGCTTTTCTTGTTTCCCGCTGAATAGAGGAAAATCGGATTGAAGGATAAGTCGTAAGTCGGATGACGTAAAGATGAGCCGGGGGATATTGGTAACAACAAAAGACGCGGAGAGACCTTACAATATCAAGGGTTAAATTATCGATCTCTTTTTTAGACCCCGATTCGTAGAATTATTTCGACAATTTTAACAAAAAGACATTGCGCGCACGCGTTCCTTGCAACTTTGAACGGGAAACTTTTCTCACCGACGAATGATTTGGAATTTCAATTGTGTCGGAGAGCTAAATTTTCACGTAATTTTCGCGTAATGGTCTTCGACATTTATTGCCTAAAGTTTCAAGTGATCGCCGCCTATTCCCGAAGTGTTCCTGCACACGCAACCAGGTTCCTCCTGTCGCGATTAATCGATTTAAAGTACACGATTGCGCCGTGTACGAAATTCCAGTAACGCCCGTTACATCGATTTAAACCGTGTAAGGAAGAGACAAGAGAGAACCACACACCACATTCTACGCCAAAGCAACCGTAAAATTCGTTTAAAGATCCGCGTACTATCCGTTTTGCGCTGTGTGTGTTCTACATTCTGTATCTTGGCAATCCTTCAAGTTACTCAATTAATTTCGTTCTTTTTCGAAAAGCAGCCACTTTGTCCCATTTCTTTCCGACCCGCCATCTCCTCTCTCCTACGGTTGCTTCTGTAAAATTTTCGATCGCGAAGAGAGAAAAAGAAACGCGGCCCTTTCGAAATGACCGATCCAATTGATATCGGGTTACCGATTTCAGACGGGAAGTCTCTCGCCGCCGGTCGATTCTGGCAAACAAGGGAAGTCAGATTCAGAAGGGATCACATCCACCGATCCGGAGTCGTAACTTGACTGAGAGTAGATAGGCGGTGGAACGGGGTCGCGCGCGCGCGCGCGCGCCAATGCGGGGTTACGGCGCGAAGGAGACGGCGAGAAATCGCTGCCGAGGTATGGCGGGAATAAAAGTAACGGGATAGATAGAAAGTACATTTCGAGAGAGAACTACTATCGCAGATGTAAACTTGCTATCGGCGACGGATAGATATAGACAGCCCCGGCGCAGCGTACTTCCCGACGCGAAAGGGATGCGGGAAATGCCGAAGGATGTATGGGAGAGGAGGAGGTGGCTCGGAACGGGAGCAAGTCCTCTCTCCGCGTCGTTCCCCATCATTGTAACGGCAAACTTTTCGGCGGGAAAACTTGGCCGACGTCGCGGCGATACAGTGCGACAATACCTTTTAAAAGTTACATGCATTCCGCCGCGTCGGCTTCTTTCGCGAATGCACACCACGAATTTCGTCGTCTCCCTCGCACGTGCATCGTCCCGGTGTGTGTGAGTTTCACGGGCTCGAGCGCGAGAGAATTATTCATTCGGCAGAAAACAGTGCATCGTCGTGAAAAACACGAGGATCGAAGCGCGCATTTTCTCCACTGATTTCTATTCTTTTTGCAGCACGCTATTTCCAAATATTGAATGAGAGAGAGAAATATTTTACGTGGAATTTTTAATATTTATTAGATTAACACTTGAAACGTGTCCGTAGTTTCAAATTGCGAGAGAAGAACTCGAAAAATTTAATAGTCAATAAAAAAAACAAACGCACGAGAACAATCTAATCGACAGCGTCCACGAAATGTTGCGCGCTCTCGACTCCGTTTTGGTGCAGATTTTGCTCGCAATTCTCAATTCCCTCGGCGTCTCGTCTCGAGTTATACGCCGCGAAACATAATAGGTAACGTTGCGAACATCGCCAACGGAAAGGAAAGTAGTTTCGCCATAACAGAAATTAATTCGGTTTCGACTGTACGTGTATCCTATACAGCGCCTGCAACGTACATATATCGTGTGTATACTCGTTGCCGCTATATTCGAGTACGTATATTCCCGCTGATTTCTAACAAGCATGACTCTTTTGCAAAGAGACGGGGGGCACGTACGACGCGGAGTTTGTCAAAGTAATTCGAGCTTTCTTCGCCGCGCGATTCCAGTCACGTACGACCGAGCTCTCGTCTTTACCTCCTCGGATCCTTATTATCCTATATCCGCAGCCATAATCCCCGTGTCCTTCCGGGATGACCTCGGCCGAGCCGTGAAATCGTAATAACATTCGGATTTATCGCTCGTAATCATCATCTCGACGACGTTCGCGAGCGAGCTTTTTTTTTTTTTTTTTTTTTTATCAACCGCAAAATACAAAAAGTCACGTTTCAACCGCGGATGGTCTTATTAACTTTTATGTAGCGCGACTTTTCAAGCCGGCGCGCAAATGAAACCGTCCGCGTCTTAGTTTGAATAACGCAAGATGTGTTTTGCGCGTCTTTCGCGCAACGAGGCGATTCGCAATGCAAATCTCTCACATCGCGGCATCTAATAATAACATTTGTGCAACGTTGTGTTTATTAAGCCTGTCACATGGATTTCCCGCGCGCACCGGGGGGAATTGCTCTCGAAAAAGCAAAGTAATATCGCGGCTTTTTATATCCAACACTGACGCCGCGGCACATGACTCGGAGCAAGAAATTCACACGAATTTAGCGCCGCTATATCGAATAAACAACGAAACATGCAACGACCCCGCGGTGCTTCGCAATAATAATAAGCGTCGACGATGATTTAGGCGCGACGACGTAATATTTCCCCCTTGTCGTGTTGCTCGAGGGTACTGCGCGAAATTATTCACGATCTTTGCTAATCAGCTGCCGTGTGTTTTCATTGCCGCGTCTATATATTCGATCTTGGTGAGTTAAACGCCCGCGCTTTAAAGAGTGATTTTAGAAAAAAAAAAAAAAAAAAAAAAAAAAAAAATCCCGTTTGCGTTTGATAATGCACGAGTAGAATTCAAGTATTCATAGAAACGCGATCGCGTATCGGACGTGGCGGATAAAATCGACGTTCGTAAATAAATCGTAAGGATTCGCAAAGGGTATTCAAGCTCGTCTGTCAATCCGATTAAAAACCATATTTTCCGTTTTTGATTTCGTCGTGCCCGTTGCGGCGGCTGCGGCATTATCGATCACACTCGCGCCCATGTTTCATCCTTCTGCGAGAAGGGAGAACAAAAAACAAAAAAAAAAAAAAAAGAGATCAAAACCGACCGTGAAAATATAAACTCCCAAATGAATCTGAGAGTAAAGTAATTATTTTCTGACCTTTCTCTCTATTGCCGTCCGTTTCTTGGATTATGCTTTGAATAAACCATAGTGGAGGTTTGAATATAGGCGCTATATCGCCACCGCGCCGCTGGTTCGGGAAGCCTCTCTCGTAAAAAAAAAAAAAAAAAAAAAAAAGAAAGAGGATACGGAAAAAAAACAGCAAGGCGGAAAAAAACAGCATTTACGAAGCACTCCCGTATTTTTCAATTTGCTACGTATACACCTTCCCCTCGTCGCGGCTTAACACGCTTTTTTCCGAAATCCCTTTCATTTTCGAGAGCGAGATTCCGCCGAGTGTGTGCTACACACCGTTCCGTATATGCTAAACGAGAAAAAAGGGGAACGCGCGTGCGAAAATGAAACGTACGGCGATCGCGAATCGTCGAACGCGTACGCATTTCGTTTTCTAAGTCGACCCATAAAATAATTCAGTTCGATAGAAAACAAAGGAAAAAAAATTTTATTCTGCTTGCTGATATGTTCCGCCGAGCATCTTTATCTGCGAACAAGACTGCGAAGATACGTCCGCGGTGAAACAAAAAGAAACGAGAATCACTCGCAATACGCCTCTATCGCGTTTTTGCACAGTTGCAATAAGAGCACGATGTTCACTTAATCGTGTCAATCTTGAGAAAGACCAGCGTCTCGCTTGATCAGCGTCATCTCGTTTATTCCCGCGCTCGAAGCTTCTTCGCAGAAGCTTTTCTCGCGCGCTGTATTGAATTACAAAAATATCGACAGCTGTAAAATTCAAGCAAGTTTTTTTTTTTTTTGTCACATCACACGTCGAAAGCAACTTTGACTTTCTTTTAGGTGTGAAACTTTTTAACAATTTTCCTCATGTTTCCGTCAATTATTTCCGCCAGAATGAGCTCGGAATTTAAAGTCGAGAATTAATACAAATACACAAGTACATTTTCTAAGCATGTGCGTGGACATGTGTGTAAGTAAACGTTCGAGCAAACACGCGAGTGCACTTGCATCGATGTATCCGCGAGCGAGCGTCGTCTTATATAACGTTGCGTCTACTCTCGCGATACTCATACGAACGTCGCAAATATGCGTGCTCATAGTACGCCATGCGGAAAGACGCCCGCATCGTCGTCGTCGTCGTCGTCGTCGTCACATCATCGTCCGACCTCGACGTCGACGAAGGAGCGATGCGCACTCGCGTCGACATGCACATCGCACACATGTCGCGTCGTCGGCGTCGTAATTAATCAACCCGCCTTGCTCCGCTGTAATTCGCGCGCGGTTTTTGCTCGCGCGAAGACCGGTAGATTCTGCAGAGTAGCAGAGAGAGAGAGAAGGAAAAGGAGGAGGCAAAGGAGAAGAGAGAGGGAGAGAGGGAGAGAAACTCTCTATGCTTCCTCTTTCTCGAATTACCCGCGTGTCTCAGTTTATCAGTCACTGTGTGTACATAATTTCACATGTCGGCGAACGACGCGACGTGTATTTTTTTCTCCGGACAGACGCGCTTGCAAGGATTCTCGTTTTCCGCGTGATTTTATAACACGTTTTATCGTTACTTTCCGCGGAAAATTTGTCGCGGAAAAAACGCGCGGGAATTGCATACGTTCAGTTAATTTGTTAACAAATGAGTGTAAACTAAGGATGTGTCACGTGGTTTCGCAGAGCTTAGCGTGCCGCTGTCTCTCTGCGGGCTATTCATTTAATGATTAACTCGATGACTGGCAGGTATTCCGCGTCATTATCATCATTTTCATGTGTGTATCAATAATTAATTGAGTGCAAATAACACTCGTGTGCATTCGGTCTGACAATTAATTATCGAGCCGTGTAATCACTAACCTAGACAAAATGTCATATAAATATACATAACGCGTCCATTCATTTAATTTAATATATAAAAGTATGTATGTAAAAACATCGACGCGCCACGTCGCAAGAAACACGCGATATCAAGTTTGATGAGCATTGAATATTTGCGTCTTATCGTTCTCTTATCTCCAAGCTCAAAAGTTCCGACTCTCTTGGTACACACGTTATTAAACGGAGCGAATTGTGAAAAGGATTGTATAGCGTTCTCTTAGGTCTCTTACGCATTTCGCACGTTGTTCACGAAGTGTTTCTAAGCAATATTCCTGCGCGCAACCGCGTCCCCCGTATCCCAGCGGAAGCATTTTCACCTGGATGTACGCTCGTAATCCGCCAAGTGGAAAAAGACCACCGTAAAATTTCGCGGGAGAAATTCTCGCGTTCGTCTCGCGCGACCGGCTGAAAATTCAACTAAGTTCGCTCAAATTGCTCCACGTGCCGTCTCCCACCGCTTTTTTTTTTTTTTTTTTTTTTTGTCGTTTCACGATATGTAATTAAGTGTACCATTTTAGTGTCTTAACTTAACCGCGAATTTAACCGCGTCGAGTAAACATTTAATTATAGATACGTTTCTGCGATGAGAACTTACATAATTCAATGTTTACTCGATATAAATTAGCGGTTAAATTAGACATTAAGATGGTCTTCTGTGCGACTAGAACGTCTGTTTATTTGATAAATTAGCGGTTATAAATTAGTCACTTCAAGATAACCTTAATTTATATTACAATGTACATCGTGCTAACCAACAGTCTAGTCATCAGCTTGGCATTAATCGCGTCTGCATTTTTTTTCCGACCGCATATCTCACACGCAGCAATTATTAGTGTAATCTAAAACTTTTACAGACCTTTGTATAAAACTTCAATCGATTTTATCTATTACGTGCATTTTATTCAGTGACGCTTTGCGTTATAGATGCGCGATAGATACAAATAAAAATAAATCTGTCTTTTTCAAGATTCTATTTAAAATAAAAATGAAATAAGACATTAATTCGTTATCGCCATTGTGTCGGGGCAAACTGTCAATAATTTCGAGCGAGTTATTTGTGTCCTCAGAGCCCCGAGTCTTGCGTCAATCATGCTGACGTCTCGACGCGCGTCTCATTAAAGGCGGCTCAGTCCCGCGTGTGCCGTTGTCATGTGGTGATTTTCTAATCACCACGGGGCTAAAACGGGACGTAGAACGCAAATACTCGAAACCGTGACCATCACCTTAATAGCGAGCTCATATAAAAAGGAAGCGAATTAAGTGACAGATTGCCTGCTAAATTTTCTTTACACGCAAATCTTCGTTATGTCAATGTCATTGTTTGTTTTGTAGAAAACTGTCTTTTACGGAAATTTGGCTTCTCTCTTTTCGAACTATCTTGCGCATAGTCTGTGTGCGCATGTAGGGATGTACATGTGAAAACTACTATACGCTCTGAGCGTTCCTATTCAAAACTACATATCCTGTTTAAAGCTCTTTTAAGACGACCGGAAGTTAAACATGCAATTGTCACCGGATGTCGATCGAGCCGACGGGTGACGATCGTCTCGGACGACGGTCGATTCCGCGCGATAGCCAATACGAGGAGGACTAGATTTCCGGAGACGACGGATATAACGTGCAAGCGTCGTGCTTTCTATCGCTCGGAATCACGCTCGCGCCAGCTTGCTGACGATGATTGGTTCACGAGTTCGACAATACCCGGCAGTTCGTGCGGATTCGAACGGGAATCAAATCGCGCGACTGAGATTTGGCTCCTGTTGTACGTTTCTCACACATCCGCTGTGTTGCTGTAAAACGTGTCTCGATCGCTCAGCAGCGTATATTGCAAAGCTCGTTGCAAAAAGAAGAGGAAGAAAGAAAGTGAGAGAGAAATATAGTTAAAACATAATAAAAATAAATTTATATATATTCCGTTTGTTTTTGTTTCAGAGCTTATTTAAATTCTTTCGTGCGTATTGATGAAACTTACGTTTTCATTTTAACAAACTGTACAACTGTATTGTAACGAATGTGTGTTTGTATTTCTTAATTCTACGCAAACGGTTATATTTTCCGTCTGCCTACTCATTTCCCAGTGTTTGCAATCGCAATGAAATTTTCTTTCGACCGCGCGTATGCGCAACGAACATTCATGCCCGCCATTAATCACGATGCATACTGTTATGCATTTTTATCTCAAATATTTGCGATGCCGCGCGCATAACGTCATATGATTAATTAATTACACGGAGTTCAAACAATGGCGAAAGCATCGCGCGCATATCTTGCGCGCCAAGTGTTTGGTCGGTTCGTTGATATTTCTGTATTTTTGCTGTATATATCCAAGCGCCGAAAAGCGCCTCTCTCTCTCTCTCTCTCTCTCTCTCTCTCTCTCTCTCTCTCTCTTTTGCGAGTGTTCACAATTAGCTTTTTCGGTGCAATGGCGCAGCCGCGCGCAAGCCGCAGTACCGCGCACGCAAAAGCCGGATTATATTAATTAATATAAACGCGGTCAAACACACAGCAACACCGCGGTGTGCTGTCTAAACAAAATCCTTTCAGGCGGAAAAATATCATGGAATAAAATACACACGGTGCTTTAAGTTACCGAAGTTATCGCGTGCAATAATTATTGTGTAAACTTTGCCGTAAGTATTTTGTGAATGCGTTGGAAAACGCAACTCTTTTTTTTTTTTTTGTCGCTAAATAGATTTTGAAACAAATGGAAAAGTGGGAAAAACGTGGGAAAAATAAACATGAATAACGTTGCGCATGCAGCTTGGAAACCGATGAAAAAGAGAATCATTATTTGGCCGGTATTTCAATTTATCCCGAACAAAAATGATATCACCTCTTCCCTGCCATCCCCCCGGTAGCGTAATTTCTCGTCGCGCCGATCAGCCTCTTTTTCTCTGGCGCCGATACACGTTGAAACGGCAAAAATATCAGCGTTTTTTCTCTCGCAGTTCGTACTAACCAGAGAGAGAGAGAGAGAGAGAGAGAGAGAGAGAGAGAGAGAGAGAGAGAGATCCGTTAGCACGCGTTAACAACCTCAACCTGGCCCGGCTTTTTGCTGCTCTTCTTCTCTCTTCGTCTCGCATCCCCCGTGTTCCTCTCGCCCTGTGCGAAAATGTCCGGTCTCTTTTCTGTTTTCTCTCTCTTTCTCTCCAGCTGCGCTAAACCCGCGTCTATGCTATTTGTCTCTCTCTCCGTTATCCTCCCTTCTCCCCCGATTTCAGCACATAGATTACGACCATCGGCACGCGCGTATGGCGTGCGCCCATAAAAACCGGCCATGTATAAAACCGTCGTGTTCCCGCGTGCTCGACGAGCGAGCATTTTCGTCGACTCTACCTTTCAACCCCCTTCCCGCCTATTCCTCACATCCTTCTTTTTCTGCAAGGTCCATCCGTGTCGCCTTGTCACCGCTGCGCCGCGTGGAGAAAAGCACACCGGAGAACAAGAAACAAGAAAGAGTGACGGGTAAGCCCGTTACTTCCCGAAGCGAGGCGCAGAATTTACACGCGAAGTTGGAGCTAACTTAAAAAAAAATTGCTTGACAAGGGGAACAATTTTCCCGAACATTTCGGAGCTAATGTACGCAACAACGACCTGTTTTAACGATCCGTTCCGAATATCTTTTGAAACTTTCAATCGATTAACTGTCCGTCAATCTTATTTGATTAATTATGTCGTCAATTGCGACAAACAAACAGTTCTCACTATTATACTACGAATACATATTCAATAATTTCATTATGACTTACCGTTGACGATAGCAACGATACCGAGGACGCATAGCAGTAACGATCTAACGCACATCTTAGCTCCTTCTCCAGAATTCCTCGGTGAAAGAAAAGCGAAAAGAAACAGGCACGCGTGATCCTTACGTGGTTCTATCGAACATCGTCCACCTCCGTCCGATTAATACTTGAGATCAATCCCTCGTCAGAGAATCCGACAGTCCGATCAATCAGTCGATAACGGTTTCGGCGAAAGCGACGCTCGTCATCATTGACGAACGACACCGAGAATATCTTGAGAAAGCATCGAGATGGAGAATTCGATTTACTGATGACGACGACGACGGCGACGTCTCAATTAGCAAACGTTAGGAATCACGCGAGATCGTCAGACTCAAAAGCGAGTTACGACTGCGAAATACTCGATCGCTAATTAAGGCCGATCGCATTAATCGGCTCCTAACCGCCGCGGCTCGAAAGTGCCTCGATCGAAATCCTATCTCGCCTGTCTCGCTTGCCTCTCTAATAACCCCGAGCCTCGAGCCTCGAAGCTTCCGAAGGTTTCTGCTTCTCTCCCTTCTCGTCCTTCGCTCTCAATGCTCTCTCTTTTCACTCTCCCCCGCTTCCTCTTCCTCTTCTTCTTCCTTTGCTTTCTCCTTCTTCCCTGCTGCTGCTTTCTTTCGTCTAGCCTTGGGACATAATACCCACCCCCGCGAATCCTCGATCTACTTGTTTATTTTCGATGACGTCAGCTCTTCCGAAAGCTACCCCGCGATTCTTCACGGACGAGTCCGAGAGAGAGAGAGAAAGAGAGAGAGAGAGATCCCCTTAGAGTAACTTGGCGAAGTAACTTGAAGTGTTCGTTAGCACATCTAGACGTTCCTTCTATTCATCGAGATTGTAGTCGAGCCTTTATCTTTTTTATCTTTGATCAAAGCGCTCGATCAATGCACGAGACTTTTTCTCCGTAATTGTCTTCTTTTTTTTTATATATTTTCTTGAATAAAAAGTTACGAGGTTTTTTTCGTACGGAGTTCAATGCTGTATTTTCTTTATGTTTCCCCGCGTGGAGTAACTTTCTGGAGAACCAAGCCAAGTGCGTGTGTCGCTTCGGCGCGTGTTAATTGCGCAAGTTTTCGGAGGAAAAAACACGGCGGCGAAAATATCACAATTTGCCGGGCTCGCGACTTTTCCTCAAAAATTTTCCCCCGCACGAAGTTTTGGAACTTAACGCGCGCGCGCGCTCGTCTCGCGGTCTAAGTCTGTGGGACGCGAGTCAACGCGTAACAGCCGCCAAACACTTCCGGCCACGGCGAGCTCGCGGCGCTTACTGAGCTTGCGGAAAAGCTCCTCGAGGATCGTCCGCGTCCGCGAGATGAAGAGCACGTTTCTCATCCCCACCCGAAAGCGCGATTACGTTGCGCGCCGTGCGCGCTGATTGGCCGGGCATGCGCCCGAAAGCTCGCCGAGTAACGTGCGTACCCCCTTCTGATGCGAAGGGAGGTGGATGGAGAAGGGTGAAGAGGAGCTACGAAAGCGCCCGCGATGCTTTTGGAGTACTGACTGCCGAGTAGTGTTGAAGCGCTGTTGAAACCGTCGGTAGTGGGGCGACAACGCGACAGCTCAGGGGCGAGGGAGAGAAAATTGCAATGCGCGGTGCAGAAAGGACACCGGGTACATCGCACGCTTCGCGCCACTACCCGCGCTCGCACACGCGTCGCGCTTGCGGCAAAAGTTATGACCTCAAAGGGGTCGTTAACGAGCACACGCCAAATTAGTATAACGGCGCCCCCTCCGGCCTATATCCATTGCTCATTTCTCTCTTTTCAGCCCTCCTAGAGAGAGAGAGTACCATGTCATATATCTTTCTCTTTCTATCTATCCCCTCTTTACCCTATTACAGTTATTTTTAACCGAATTCGAAACGCAAGTGCAATCCATCATCTGTCTATTGACTGGCTCAAGAGGGAAATCATAAGCGCATTGTCTATCAATTCATTATGCCTCGCCCACTATTTGATTGATTACTATGATTATGTTTGGAAATTGGTATTGTCAACTGTCGTCTCTCTTCATCAAAGTTCTGGAAGCGGAAACTCCAATTCAGAAAAGCGGTCATTCCGCGGAGTAATATCATATAGAAACGTCTTCTTGATTTTTTTTCAGGAAAAGGAAATACGAGATTCCAAACAATATTTCGAACAAAAGTTGCATTTCACGATCATAGGACAGCTACGCATTTACGATCAATTATATTCACGGACATCGTTTGTCAGTAATTGCAGTTTATTCATGATGTGAATCTCCGATTACTCGGAGTCTCGATTAAAAAACAATTTAAGGGTTAAATCACCAAACCTCATGATTCTAATATTTTTTTTTTTTTTTATCTTTAGGACCGCAAAATAACTTCGTAGATTGCAATTTTTTAAATAAGAAATATACACTATTGTGTTATTTCCGAAATTACTTGCTGTTTCCCGTAAGAAGTAGAAGCTTTGATGATGATCAACGCGAATCAAGAGTCAGCCATCGCTGGATTTCGCGAGGAGACAACTTCGGAAATGCCGACGACATTGCCCGCGCTAGTAGTGCAGTCAATATATAATGCGCGACGTGCTCCTGCATTTCAAATTACCGCACAGTACTACTGGCGACGGACGTGCGAGCGTCGCTCGTTTCTCGATGCTGCCGATCGTCCCCGCAGCAGCAGCAATGGTGTGACACTATGAATTCGAGCAATCTCTCTCTTCTCCCTTCTCTCTCTCTCTCTCTCTCTATGCACTTCTCTCCCCATCATGTATTACGTTCGGACGGTTATCGTCCCGGCTTTAGGGGCAACACGTTATTCCAACGCTGCTCCGGATTTACGGCCCTAGGGCCTTTAAACGTAGCTACTCTCTTTGTAACCTTACGTTGATAAGATAGCCACGTTATGAATATAATGTAAGATATATATATGTAATATAAATGTAAAATATAAAGTGCACACGTCATGAATACATATGGGAACCTTAATTTTAAAAACAGAAAAAAAAAACTTGCGTACACGTTATTTCGCATCTGTGCGACATCTTAGACTTTCGGTTAAAGTGGCAATTAATGCACAACTGCGTTGTAGCGGTCGAAGTTGGAATGGAATAAGCGTCGTGCCTCTGGAGACATAAATAATTATCCGATAACACCAGCATAAACATATATGCACCTCTAGGTCTGCATTGCCGGATTCACAGGCTGAACAATGAACAGCATTATGAATTGAGATGTTAATCTTTCGTACACAAGAGAATGCTTCTCGTGCTACGGCGCGATCAGATGTGATAATTGAACTTATAGCGCATCAATAAATCATAAATTAGCTGAAATCTTTTAATTATTATTGACACGACAACTTCTGCACAATCTATTGTACATGTTCTTAATAATTCTTAATAATTCAACATTATCTAACGTAAAATTGTTCACATATTGTACTCGTGTACAAAATTTCTTGAAAAAAAAAAGAAAAATCAGTTCCAGAGTTTTGTTCTAAGAATCGTAATTAGTTGCGGTGCATTAGACAGAGCAAAGAACGAAGTCCCCCGTGTTAACGAAAAAGCATTCTCTTGACTTCCAAGAGAAGAAAATGTTTACAAAGCCACGTACGTGGAATCGTATACGGATTGGCGTCCGACGAATGGAAGAAATTCGACTTCAAAGAGGGAGAGAGAAAAAGTATTAAGTTCGTGATTCTTTCGGCGCTGGCCTGTCCGCGATACAAAGCGGTGGAGAATAATAGCGAAACAGAAGGATGCTTCTCGCGACGTTGTTAACCGCCCGACGTGTGGCTCACGGTGAGTAAACGAAGAAAAACGCAAGAGAAAATTACGAGAATACTCTTCGTCAAGTTCGCGAGAACCTTAACTATTCGTCGCCTTTTACGGGCTCCTAATTCGCGTTTCAAAGGGCCGACATTTTTCCGGCCGATGGTTTTAGTAGACTGCGGCGATAATCGAGCGGAACGCTCGACGAAAATGAATTCCGTACAAAAAGATTTTCGCGTCTACCGTAGTCTCACGCTTTGATCGGCGTACCGTCAAAGCGACGTTTCACTGTCTCATTCCGATTCTGTTTTTACTTCACCCGCATATCGATATTCCTCAGTTTTTTTCCGGCTTTTTACGTTTCTTCGATCCTTTAGCGCGCTCGCGCACCTCCGGATCTATTTCTCTTCTTTTCGTTCCCCGCGGGACCAATTTTCAGTCTAGCGTGGAATATACCGGAAGATGAAAGAAAGAACCCAGTCATTAACTGTCGTTGCGCCGACAAAAGAAGACGTGCACAGACGCGGAAGCACGGACGCATTTTTTATTTAATTCCGTAAGAAACGTGACGATATCCCAAGAGAAGCGCGAAGTAATAAAAGAGTGTCAATAGTAGGGAATATAAAATCTCGCAGATATATATACATATATATGTATACACATATATATAGCGATGTAAGTTGCGGCGTCAGGTGCATTCTTTTGCGTTTCTTTCTTTCTCGCGGCTACATTTATACGAACCGTGATGAGTTTTTTGCAATATTTATATTGACAAATTATTATTATTTTGCAATATTTAATGACATATACTTCATTGCTCCTTACGTATTGCTCAGTTCTGTTATATCTAATTATATAAAGATGGTCGTACGTTACACCGTGAATTCGTTCGCGTCGATATCTTTGATTACGAAGGCTATGGGCAAATCACGATTCAATGATAATTAAACCATTCGGCTGTCCGCTTGATTTGCGTGCGAAGGAGAGAATGAGAGAGTAGGGGAAAGAGAAACACAGATTCTCTCTCGTCGTTCACACCTAATATATGTATTCTGTGCGGAAATTCGTCGACAATCGCGGTATGTACTCGTACAACTTATCCAGCCACGTTATATACGCCTGCGGACGATTATATTATGACAATTTCACCTAGCGTTATATACTGCAGCTCTTTCTCGCTGTCTCTCTCTCTTTCTCCCCCCGTCCGATCGGGACAATGACTCCGAACGAACGAAAACGTCCCCGACCGGACGCCGACACTACATTCAGTAAATTTCCCTTCGGGACATGTTACGTGTGTATCGAAATCCCGTTTAATCGAAATTTCGAATGCACGTTTAATCTATTCCCGATCATTCCTCTCCCTCCCCTCGTATACGCGAAACGGCTCTCTTTTCTGTAACAATCATCCCTACTGCCACGTGCAAACGCATACGTCTCTCTCGCAAAAAAAGTGTCTCTCTGTACTCGATATAGATTTGGAAACCTGCGACGGACGGGATTCAAAAAGTCGAAGTACTCGAGGCTAAATTGTCGGGGGTATATTTGCCCGCGACTGAGCGGGATTTACAAAGCAATTTTTATTTCCAATTTATTGACACAGAAAGCTTAAACAATACAACGGTTAAAAAAAAACTATATACTAGTTTTTAATAACGTTTATTGCAAACCAATGTGGGAGTATCAGTTTCGCAAGTGTAACTACTGATTGTAACTTTACAAAGTCGATCAAAATGTGTTTAATAGAATACAAATAACAAATTGAAAAGAGGCCAACAGAAGATGTTAACGAAAACGGTTGAGGTTGTTGTGTTTGAAATTCACAACAATCGTGTCATTTTTATATTAGGTTCTAACGAGTTTTTCACTTCCCAAATTTGTAATTTGGATTCGATGTTCTTTGGAGTTGGCAAATAATTTCTCGATTAAAATTTTTTATAGCTTTATAACTACTTTTTTAATCAAAATAATATTATTCATAACAATGGATATTTTTTATGAATATTTAATAATGGAAAAACAATCGCGCGTTTGTCTAAGGCTCTTCGCTTCACTTATCACAATTATCGGGCCAGACAGATCGGGAGGGGAATGAATACATTTCAAATCGAGGACTGCAATAACACACGCAGATTGTTGTGAGAATAAATTCCAAGTTGAATTCTCTCGACGCGCGTCGCGCCGATCAGCGGTTTTTCGCGACGCTTCACAGCGTGAATTCGAGCAAAAGCAAACGAGCGGGACCAGCGCCCGGCCAATTGTCTCGTCGCCGATCAATTCAAGCCGGTCGATTATATTTTCCAAAAATGCAAACGACTCTATAACGCGTCCTCTCTCCCTCCCGCCGATCCTCACCCGCTCTCTCCTTCCTTCTCGCCCGCTCTCTCTCTATCTTTCTCTCGTTTTTTTTCTTTCTGTGGCAAGAATTTTTCAATATTCGCTACACTTCCCTCGGGATGTTCCGCGTATCGATATTCCATTTCGTCGGGAATTGAGCGACCGACGTACGGCGTGGTGACAGAGAGCGGTGAAGAAGCGAGAAGAGAGAGAGAAAGAGAGAGAGAGAGGGAGAGGGATGAGGGAGGTGAGCTGCAACGGTGGAAAAAAGGCGAACGCTCGCCACGCCACCCGGGCTGAAAGATGTGACGAGGCCGTCGTTTACCTTTATCGTCGCCCTTTACTTTCGTCATCGTCATTATATCGGACTATCGCCCTGCCACGCCACGGGTGCGGCGGCGTGTTTCTTGGGTGCTCCATTTGCTGCCGCGAGAGTTTATCGGATCGAAACGCCCGCGTCATGTCACATCGACGATCGAGATGGCCCGCGGCGAGAGATGCATAAACCACGATGCGTTTACGAAAGAGTTACGCTGCATATATGCATGCGTGTATAGATAGCTCGGATGAAGACATCGTCGCGGTTGATAGTTCGAGAAAGAAACCGTTTTGACTTCATTTTCACATCGAACTTTCATTACATTTGCGTTCTGTCGGTATGTGCCGAGTATTTTTGTGATACGTTTTTAATTAAGAAACATTTTATATGGGAGAGAGAAAATTGCAACAGACATTAGTTTACAAAATTTTGTTAACAAAAACGGCATCAACACCCTTTACTAATCCGACGTAAAACGCCCTCCAATTCGCTTTTCTTTTTACATATAGGATTTGCTCTCTCTGTACTAGAATTCGATAAGCGAAATTAATACACGCATTTCGTCGTGCCTTTTAATTTTTTTTTTTTTTTTTTTACACGCTGACTCATCCCGCACCGTTGTTGCTGTCGCTGTTACTGCTGCCGGTAATCTTTTATCGCCCCATAACACGCTCGCGGCTGCATCATTTGCGCGTTTCTTTTTTCGATTCGTTTATTCTATTTGCGCGCGACAAGGATTTGCTTGCCTGTGCTAATAAATCACCGACGTATCCCTCGGTCTGCCGCCGCCGCCGTCGGAACAAAACAAGCTCGGCCCGCTACGCGGCTTGGAATCTATAACGCGCGGTAAAAGTTTCGCGGATGCGCTAGCGCGCAATTGTAAGAGATATGCGAAATGTTATATCTCGTCGTGGTTCTTCTTCGCGTACGCGTAACAAGCGCGCGATTATATCTGCAGTATAAAAGTTCCACAAAAGAGAGAGAGAGAGAGGATAATTACATAAATTAAATTCACGCACACACACGTGTGTTACTCGCGCGATTTTTAATTGTATCAAATATTGAAGCGCTTTCTGCCTCAAATGCGCTCATTTCCCGAAGCTACTTCCGAAACCATCGTCCAGAATACAACAAACTTTTCACTTAGATCTCTCGGTCAGTGACACTTGCCAAAGAAGTGGCGAGAGCTGTCCCCAACTTGCTCCTTAAGCGGCCATCGATTGCTACTCGGAGGATTCGCGCGCGATCTTACGTAATCTCTTTCTATCGTCCCGTTTCTCGTTGAAAAGGAAAACGATGATCGCAGGGAGATCTCTCTGCGGACGCGATCTCTAGACGCGAACGCGCGACGTTCTTTTCATAAGTCACAAGAATTTCTTAGCCGCGTGCCCGGCTCCGTTCTCCGTCGCTCGCGGGAAGAACAATCTCTCTCTCGCAAGAGGAAACAATGACACTCGTCGAGGTCGGTAACCCTACGCAAGAATAAGACCTCGAGGGCTACGAGGGCTCCGGGAGTTTTCCCGCCGCGGCGTACGTTTCATATCTTCTCTTTGTGTCCCGGAGGCGTGCATACGTCAGTTTGCATAGATCTGCATGCGAAATTACACACGCAGCGAGGACGTGACACAGCGCGAATCAAAGCGAGACAGGTGGAGAATTGGAGAAATGTTCGCCGTTTTGCTGAATATATATTGTTTAAACGCGCCCTTTTCCGCGTTGATTCTGATTGCGAAACGCCATTGAGAATCCCGGACGCGGTGGTGTTTGGAAGAGGAAATTTTATAGGAAAACTAAGGAAATTAATATACACTCGGTTGCTTTAGTGGCTTTGGGACACACGCGGGTTGTTCTTTGTGACCAAGTTGCGACCACAAACTCAGCACAAACGCGCAAACGAACGTGGCCGTGTAAACGAAGTGGAGAGTGCACACGTGAGCACATCCACCGGCGTCTATAGCCGCAGGCCAGTCGCGCAAACACACACGCCCCGCGAACATTCGCAAAAACATCACACGCGCAAAGAGCTCTCTCTCTCTCTCTCTCCCCATGAATGGTTTACGGACACACATAAAACGGGGTGTGAGGAGCTCTTGTTCGAATCCTTTCCCGTAGCCAAGGAGTTTCATGAGTTTCTCACGTGATTTTTCAGGTAGCAGTTCGAAGTAAATAAATCTTTGTGTTTCCACGAGAAAGGAACATGTCCGCAATCGACGAGGAATTTCACTTTCTTTGCCACATTTATATCCCGGCCCGGGATTTCTCATTTTTCACTTTTTCCACGAACGTAAATATAAAAATCTTGGATTAAGCGCAACGCGTTTTTCAAGTTTAATATCTCTCTCACAATTATTTCAACTGTGTTAATTTAATTTCGAAAATTTTTGTCCAAAAAACGTTAACAATTTATTTATTAATAACAGCGGAGCATCGAGAAACATATCGAAAACAAGAAAAAGATTTGAATTACGGACGCAGTTTGTTGTTGAGGAAAATCGTTTTAAAACGCAAAAGCAAGCCGTAATCTGCCATTCGGCAACAACTTAAAATGGAATCTCCCTTCCGTTGGAATACGCGACAACCACTTGGCAATCCGCGCAAATACGTTACATCCGCGCGTCCAGAAGCCGATCGGACTGCCTATCTTCTGTTCCATCTCACAATCCGGCTCCGCTCTCGGTATACCTCCCACGGTATCCTTCTGCCACGATGGCCGTGGGAAACCACATCCTGGCGTGACTCCAAATTGCGTGCAAAACCATCAATGGTAAATGCGAGGCGAGCGTCGGCGAGGTGGACGGAAAAGGGACTAGGCGGGGCTTTCCGTTGTAACCTGCCTGCCGATCGCGATCGATTGATTCGGAGACCACCGCGCGTTGAAAGGCAATTAATCATTAATGACCCGCACCGTAAAAGGACGGCTTTTAGCGCGAGAACTTTTGAAGTGCGGAGCGATGTACAGCGAAGTGATTCAGCGATACAGTCAATTCGGCCGATAACACGAGATTCGCAGTTATTTGCGTTGTAGGAGAGTTCGCGTTTCTTAAAATCGTCGCGAGCATATCGCGTCTTCGTTCTCAATTTAATCTTCCCAATGATGATCTCCCCATATTCAATATAAAAATCAATGAAATATAAACATTGTGTCACAAAAACATATTTTGTAAAATCTACTTGTTGCTGGAATGAGTTACACGCGAACGATTTGGAAGTTTCGGCGAGCGACGCTTCAATCGTGTCTTTTCCGCAATAATTGACCGTGCGGCGGTGCTCGGCTGGCAGCCAATTACGCGCGAAGATACTTACAATCAATCCAATAATTGTCGCCAAGTCTGTGGATGGCTTCGAGCTGCAATATTCGCCGACGGCGGCCGATACATCGGCGGCGCCAGACGTAATTAGCTCGACGCCCGGCGCTGCTTCTAGATTTCAATTTCGTCGGGTAACACCGCTGGATTACTGATACACGACGATATCTTCGAACCACGTCGGATAATAACGTATTACTCGCGTTCTCACAAAAATGTGCCGATAAAAGCTCGATAAAGTTACGTTATATAATTACGTTCTCATACAAAAAATATCGTACTTTAATTTATCACACCTGTCTCTCTTTCATGTTACTTATATTTCTATTAAATAAAGAAGATTCTTTTTTTGTTCAAAACAAGATTTAATATTGTTGCATCGTATCTTTAATGTTTTTTTACGATTTGAAAAGAAGATTGATCGAGATTGATTCTGTCCCCGGCCTGTTCCCGGAACATCGAGTTCTGAATATAAAATAATTAATGCCACGCAAATAACACGAACGTCACCGCGTCCTCGACCCGCTCCTTCGTCTGAAATCCCAAAGCGCGCGGTTCTGCCATCTCGTCCCTTTGTGCCAAACCGTCACCTCCTCGCTCCCTCGTGTCGTCCCCTCTACGACCCCTCGTTTCACCTGCGTCACCTACTGCGCCCGCCCGGTCGCCTCTGCCGCTTCCGGCCGTAACTCAAAATCCCTCAGGTGTGCTAACCGCGTATGCCAGCGGTCACGTTGGAATGTTAGGCCGCGAGCTTCCACTATTATTAAGCCTCGTCCATGTTCGCAGTCGCCGCACGTGCGCGACATATACACATGAGCTTTCTCCCTCTTCCTTCTCTATCTGCAAAGAGAGAGAGAAAGGGAGAGATCGCAGGACACGAACCTGCGGCATAGACGCGTAAAACCGGTAGAAATTTCGCCACGGCGACAAATTTGCAGTCGGTTATAACAAATGGAACGGGAACGAGTAAGCGTCTTGACATTTAGAGATATTATCTGATAAATATTTATTTTGCTAATAGATTCGCGAGAAAAACAATATGCGCAAAGTTTTCGATTAATATACGCTTAAGAAAGAAACAAGAGAAGTTGAATCGCTTCTCTCAGTGATTTATTTCTTTATGTCAAATCTGACGATGTAACAAATACATATTCCGGTATATATCGACGGCGACTGTGTGTGCAATACTGAGCAAACTTTTTCGATACTTGGTCGATCGTTTTGCTCGGAGGCGAAAATTATTAATTCAAAACATCGTCAATATAAACGCATACATTTTATCCAAACCGGCCGTGAATGTAATAAAGTTTCTCGAGAGAAGCGCGCGCGCCCGAACTTCTCGGTCAAATGTGCCAAATTGAACCCGAATTATAACTTTTCTGCGATGTGTCAAACCGAACTCGAGCCGATCTTGGATGTAAAGTTCGACGTCGACTTTTATAAGCATAGTTCGACCGCTTTCATAAGATCGTCCTACTTTTAGTTCGGTTCCCGCAGCGACCGCCCCGATTGATACCTGACAATCAAGATTCTCGAAAACTATTTACTCGAATTTGCGGCGAATCCAATATATCACTAATGCGAGTAAACATTAAAGAGAATCTAACAATAAAATACAAATTTCTTTACAAAATCGCATTATATATATTAGCAACACACAAAATCTGTGACATTCAAAATTTACTTTTCCTTATTTGAAACCGTGTTTGTCAAGATATTTTATATAATATGCTTGCTTTCTATTTTAAAAATATAACTTCTTTAATATAACTTTCTAAAATACAGAAGCCGGTCTTCTTTTCAAAAAGCAGGGCTGCTTAAATATTTGCCAACGTCACTGAGAAGTATAATCGCGGCTATAATTGCGTTTATAACTTCTCGGCGGCGGGCTTTCTGCCGTTTCCACCGTTCCGTATCAAAATACAGCCAGAACTCGTCTATTCTCCGCGGCCGCTATGAATTATCGCGTTTAGCCCGTTCCGTCGTCGTGTTTTCGGACGTAACCGCGTCGTTTCATTACGCGTAATAGAGAAATCTTGCGCGCGAGAGTTTGCCAGGCTCTGAGCAAAAAGCGACGAAAGGGATTCGCTCCGTAACAACCGGCCAACGGTGGGACATATACACAGACACGCCGAAAGCTCGGTCCCGGTTTTTGCCGCGCCAGCCAATTTGTCGGGGCCGATTCCGACAAGTCGCGGCAAGAAAACGTTTGACAAACGTCTGGATATTCCCGCAGCGAGGCCGCCGGGTCTCGCCGCTAGATATCCCGTACCCGGCCCTCGAAGTCCGATCCTCGAAAGAGACGAATGGACCTTGCCGAAAGTTCGACACCGTTGCCGCTAACGACGGTCGCATTAATTTTTATTAGCGGTCTTTTTTTTTCTGAATTGGCAAGCAACTCAAAACGAAATAATGTAACAACGCAATCCATCGTATATTTTTACATTATTCACTGAGTGAAAATTGAAGTAATACCTATATTTGTGTTTGCGTTTGTAATAACTTGATAAAAAAATGTTTGCTGTGAAATGAATGAAACATGACGTCAATTAGAAAGCACCTCTCGTTAACAAGTTCATGAAATATACATGCGACGCGCTATATGTTCAGTTTTAGCGAAGAATTAACCTAGTTTTTTTTGTGCGAGTGCGGCTTAAATGGGACGCGAATGTTATTGAAAGTGTTATTTGATTAAAACCAAACGATTCTTAATTATCTCGCGATTGCTCCGATAATTTTCCTCAGCGCAAATCCATCCTCCGATTTCACACACTTGTTGAAGTGTAGCTTGAAAAAAAAAAAAGTGCGAACTGCTTTTCTTTTCTAGCATCGATTACAGCTTAAAAAAAAAAAAAAAAAAAAAAAAAAGGAAGACGTAAGATAATTTTGAACGACGGCGTTAACGAGATTTTAATATGCAGGTAGCGGCGAGAGACTATACGGAAGAAAGTTAGAAAATACCGTTTGCCCTTTTCACGAAGTCTATATCCGGAAGCGTCGCGCGAAAGGGTTGTAACGGCCGTAGAGGAAGAAATGGAGAAGCCCGATGGGAAAGAAATCGCGCCCTCCGCACCGGGTCGTTGAAAAGTTTGCGTTTCGTCCCTTTCACGAGACCTCCGCGCGAGCTTTCATTCGTCTCCCTGCGAATCAATTCGTATCACCTCCGACCTCGACCATCTCCGTCGTCGTCGGCGTCCTCTCTCGTCGTTCTCTCTTTTCCCACCCTTTCGCGCGACTCCGCAAATTGCCGTTGGAAACACCCGACGAGCTGCTTGTCGTAAAGTAGCCTCTATGTGCGCGTTTTTTGATACTAAAATCCTCCCTCCCCCTTTTCAACATCGTCCGCTTATTAATAACTACTTCGCCTTGCCATCGGCCTGAAGAGGGAAAAGGAGTTACGCTTCCTATCCTCAAACAGCCTCGTCTTCCCTCAAGCTATTTCGCTCACCGTTGCGACGTTTGCATAAAGAAAACACTTCAGATTCGCTGCGTTGCCGAATAAATTTCGCGCGGCGCTCTCTTTTTTCGCGAAATATGCTCCGCTACCTCGAATTCCGAACGAAAAATAATATTTACGCTGCAACGCGAAATAACATACGCTGACTAGTATTACAATCCCGATACGATCTGTTTCGCCATTCTCTAGCAATTTTCGATAGATGATGTCTGCGTTGCGCAGTCGAAATTCTATATTTAAAAAATTACAAAATATTGAGATAAAGTTGAAGTAACGTTGAAGAAACACATCCGTGTAGCGACATTTTTTTCGAAGTTTCTGTCACGTAAAAAATAAACAAGTTTTGTATGACGTAAAAGTTTTCCTAAGAAGACTCTCTGAGTTACTCTCGTAATACTTTACGTGTATGTGTGTGTGTGTTTCGACTTAGCGTAATCGCCTCTTTTAACAATTTCGCGACGTTTTGACAAGCAGCGGCAGTAAGGAAAATTTCATTCCGAATCCAGCCACGTACAACAAAATAGTTCCACGATTGGGCGAACTCGCGAAATAGCACGGGAACGATGAGTTCCCATATACCCGGTCGGCACGTGTATTCCGCACGCGTATGCTCCTTCCTTCTTTTCTCGCTGTACATGAGGTGCGAAAATGGAAGCTAATCCATTCGCTACAATCGCGATGTGTGTGTCGTTTGTCGTATAAAATTTTGAACGGAATTACACGTAGGACTTGTAACGTTCGAATGCAGTATTTTTTTTTTTTTTTTTTTATATTTTATGTAACCGAAAGGTGTCTTGTTCGTACGCGACCCACGTATTCTAATTATTTCGTTACATGTCGCGATCTTCACGTGTTACATTACGCGTATATAATATATCCATTATTGAAAATTAAAAACATTTCTATATTAATGTAAAATGTGTAGCAAATAAAAAATGCGTACGCGAGTGTTCCTACGAGAAAAATTTTTTCATTATTATCCAAACGTGATTAACTTGCGTGCAGATGATAAAATGTTCTGATGCTTCTACAGATTTTGATGACCAGTATATTAGTTCGTTTAATTACATCCAATTTGCACACAGAATTCACGTCGCATCTACGTAGCGCTTCATCGTTATCTACTCAATCGAATTTCAATTCATTAATTTAAATTAAATTGATCATTTTCCCAATTAATTAACTAGCATTACTGATATGATGTGCTGATTTTTTTTTCTTTTACCCGTCCGACGGATGTGCACTGTCGATTCATACATTTAGAACTTAATTAGTCTACTCTCAGGACATATCCTGCGTTATACAACATCACAAGCTTACGCAATATTAAATGGAGTTCAGTTTTTTTTTATATTTATTACATAAATAATTATTTTATCAAAATTAAAACAACGCGAAAGAAAAATAGACACATATTTTTTCCAAACATAAATATATTTGAAGTGTAATTAAATGTATAAAATTTAATTAAAAGTGAACTCGTAACATTAGCAGCAACATATCACAAAGCATCAATAATTTTCGAATTATCTGCTATCGAAAACGAAGAAGTTCTCGTGAATTAAAACTTGAACTAGCACGAATAGATAAATGAAACATTATTCTATTCCGTTTGAAATACCGCAGCATTTTACTTTAAAAGTCGGTTATCACGTCCAACGATTTTGCTGAATTCATCACGCGCCGAAGGGAGAAACGGGTTTTTCGATCGAGACGTTTGTTTTTAGAGTTGCTCTATTGGTTAAAGTATTTCCGCACGATCCACGTGCGCGCCATCGATTCCAAAGCCCCTTTTCTTCGAGAGCCTTCAAAGTGCCGGAGCCGCGACGCGGCGTATAGATACGCGATAGTTTACGAGTCCGAGCTGCCGCATATCGATCCCCGAGAGTTGAAGCGAGTCCTCGCGCACCCCATCACTTCGGCTCGCCCTGCGGCGCGGCGCTTAAATGCATTCGATCGCCTCCTTTAAAATAGAAATTGCATCCCTGCGAAGAACCATAAAAGGAAAATTCTCGTCGTAAGGAAAGACGGAAGGGAGATGAGAGGAAGGTAGACAATCGCGGTAAGTAGCGTACGGGTTGACACGCTCGGGAATGTCTTCGCGCGCCAAGGTGGAACTCGCGAGCTTTCCGGGAGATGTGCCCGAAGGTTGAGGTGCGCGACGAACGAGGGGAATGGAAGCGGGAGTGAAGGAGGATGGCTGATGCGAATTGAATCATGGGGGCGTTTTAGCGTCTTCGTGGCCCGCATTCGAAATTTCGGGCGCCCCGAACCACATCCAATACCTCGGAGTCTTCGTCTTGCCGCACACATACACACACACACACAGACCGATATAGGTACGTGCACACAGACGAGATAGTTCCCCGAGCTCAGAAGATCGAAGAAAAAAATGGGATACGTATTTTGGACTTATAATCCTGCCTGCTCGTGATTTCGCGGCGCGCGCGGGCATTCGCGATGTATCAAACAGAAAATCTACCCCCGGAAGCTCACCGAGAAAGCATTAAAAATACAGATTTTGCGGTCAGCCGCGAGGCAACCGACCGCAAAAATAAATACGTACGCTTTTCGCGTATAATTAATGCAATAGGCGTGAACGCAGTTGAAATTTTACTCAACGAAATAAATTGTCATTATAATTTTCCCTGCAAACTGTTTAACTGGTGTAAATTATTGAATATTCAATACATAGCCGTTGTTACAATTGAATTTTACGTAAACAAAGAGAGAGTTAAAGCGCGCGTTCTCCATCGAGCGTATTGATCCTGCAAAAATAAAGGAGCAGATCTTGTCTGTGCATTCGAATTCCGATCGTGCCTACCAAAACTCGTCGCTTCGTAGGAACGAGAAGAGGAGAGGAACGCTTATCGCGCTGTAGTTTACGTCACCCGCCGAACGCGTTATCTAACCACCTCTGGCCAGTGTGTATACGTTCTTTTCCTATTCACGAGAAAGAGAAAAGGACGATCGATAAAAGGAAGAAAAGGAAAGAGCGATCTCGTACCCCCGCAAAATCGAGAAGGAGAAACGAAGAAAGAGGCAGAGAAAAGGAAACGGAAAAGGACGAAGAAGGTTCCTCGGGACTGCATCGATTTTTAAACTTGCTCGGCCGAGCGCGGAGAAAGGAGAGGGAAACGGGAAGGGAAGAAGAGATAGCGCAGGGGCGGCTGGAAGGAAAAGGGGAGCGTGGCGGCCCTTTCAGAATTTGTCCGATTGAAAATTTATCCGATGTGCACTGTGTATCAAGCAGTCGCCATTTCTATCGGCGCTTTTGTGAGCGGACCCGTCCTCTCCTTAGGTCCCTGTACCCCTTCTTTTCTCCGCGTCCTTGCTCGTTTATTTTTTAAACGCGCGCCTTTTTTCACTTCCCACGCGGATGCGCGTGGTTGTCTTTTTTTCTCACACCGGGACCTTCGCTTCCTTCGTAGCTTCGATATAATCCGCGGCTCGTCAATAATTCCGACGATCGACGAGCAAAGGGAAGGTTAAAGAAGGAAGTGTTTTATCCACGACGTTGTTATAAGTTATTTCGCATCGTGAAGAATTCAAGATGAACGGGGGAACTTCGCCGGTCGAAGTTTTGGAATTTCTCAATAGAGAGATGTTTTCTCTTTAATCTCTTTTTTTTTTTTTTTTAAATCTGCTTTTATCCTGCCTACACTATGACGTGCTAACGGGAAAAATTGCGCATCAATAAATTATTATCAGCAAGTAATTCGATAAAATACTTAGGTAAAATGCAGAAAAATTGTCGAAAATGTCCGCGCAATATTCGTCCGATGTTCAGAAATTATCTTGCAAGTAACACGTATATAGGCGTCACATCAATTCTATGACAGTTTACTTATTTATTCGCTGCCACACGCGCGCACGAGAGAAAGAGAGAAAGAGAGAGAGAGTTTAGAAGAAGAGAATACGGGATTACGATGGGACGTGCAAGCCGCGATAAAGTGTATCGTCAAAATGCGTCGGGTGTTGCTCGCACACACCAGCAACGTGGCAATAATCCCGTGGAAACACTATTGTGGTAACGCGCGGAATCGACTGGCCCGCTTCTGATGTGATTGATATGGTCGGACAACCGTGGCGTATCGTTCCGCGATTACGATCGAAAGTAGCGATGAGCACGAGCTGACTTCGAAATCTCGCCTTGTTCGCAAAGAAATCGAATATTTAAAAAAAAAATAAATTCACGTGATTGATATACGTGTACATAATTTCGTAATTATATCGAATCAACGCATATATATTCGAACGTTCGGTTCTCAGAATGTACTTTGTATGTGAAAGAATGTGTAAAGAAAAAATGAGAAACACGAGAAAAGTAATCAGTTGCGCGAATAAACTCGCAAGACGCTTGCAACTCTCGCTCGGCGATTCGCACCGCTTCGGTGTAACACAACATTGCGTTAACATCGTATTTGTGCAATGTCTATGGTGTAACACACATTACGGTGATTGTTCAATTCGGGAAAATGCGCGCTGTATTTCTTCTAGCGCGATTTCTTTTATTTATTTGCACACCGATCGATCGTTGCGCAGCGATTTTAGAGTTTGATTCCATGTTAATAGATAGACGTTATCAAGATCAGCACGATATGTAAGCACGATAATAATATGTAACGTCAATCTTGAATGTTCTAGAGATATCATTCAAAACATTTAAATGCAGACGCACGAAAGGTAATCGCGAGATTAAAATCGTTTATATGTCTTTATTTCATTGACCAATAGCAATTGTCTGTTCGTACGTATCAACTTTCTGTGTTTTTAATTACCGTGCGCGTTTCGTTTACAGCAACAAAAACTAAAACAAAGAAGAACGTTAGTGTAGGCGCAATCGAAAAAAAAAAAAAAAAATACCAGCAAGCGAGCACCCAGCATCGCTGATAATGAAGCGGCTGAAAATTCAATTAACGAAAAACACGCCAATTGGTCCGATCTTTCTTTTTTTTTCCAATTTCGAACCACTTTCGACTAACCGGACAAGCTAATTTTTGCGAGATACACGTTGCGCGCAGATTTATCGGAGTGTGAATTTTCGCGATAGAGAATCGAAACAAAATCGTAACGTAATTAGAGATAAAAAAAAAAACGTAAATATATTAATTGCGAAATTATGCTCCCGCTCGCGGATTCTCTCCACGATTAATGCGGAAATGGGAGGAATTAATTTACGCTTTCGGGATTTTGTGCCTGGCCGCGTAAACGCGGCCCGTTATAATATGTAACACGTTTGCACGTTTACACGTCTGTTTCTGAAAGTACACACGCACCAACATGACGACGCGCGTAGACGTGCGCGTATCAACGTGCGCTATTTTCGACCGAGTTTCATACCCATGAGGGCGAAACATACAATATTAATAAATAAATAAGAGAAATGCGCATTATCGCTTGTTACTGTCAATCTGTTTTATCTCACACAACCTAATCTCGCGCAATTATATTTGTATGATTTCCACACAAAAATATCCGCATTTTAAAAAATGTATCGGATGTCCAATAAATTTGCTTGTGCAAGTGAGGTAAATATTTTCCAAACTTTACGGATAATTTTACCGAGAGTTTTCTTCAACTTTTAATAATGAAACAATATTTGCGCAAAATTCAAATTACGATCGATTAATTTACTTCATTTATTAGTATATGTCTGCGCAGATGTTTTATTTTAAGTTAATCAATTTTTAATTGTCTTATCAGAGAGAAATATCGAGTTAAACATTAAATTAAAATGTGGATAGCTACTTCTTGCAATTAAGTTTCTTGAATAAATTAAACTGTTGCAAAGGTACTTAAAAATTCATTTTTTGTTTACATGTAAAATGTAACAAAAAGATGTCAGCGACTTTTTTCTTATCTTGAAACGCGAAACACACGCTAGAATTATTGTTACATTTTTTTCTCCACTCTCCTCTCTTCCTTTACTATTCCTTCGTTATAGCTGATGTGACTAGACTACTACTGTTGCTGTTCTCGCACACGCACATCTCTCTACTCGAACTTGTTGAAAATTTCTGATACAATATATATATATATATATATTGAAAATCCTCGGGAATCGCGCGTGCGGATGGTACGGCTTCTCTTAATCCAATTTAATTTGACTTATTAAACTCACCATCTGGCGGTGTACACGCGCACCTCGGATTATCACTATTAATAATTTTTCGAGTTCGTTTGAACGCGATACATCGATGCACACAAGCGGACGAAAATTAAACGTTGTTCTCGGAGATAAATATATTTCACTATCAGATTACCTCGCGAATCCATTTTGATTTTTGGTTTTACCCACGTATATATAAATACCCGCTTATTTTTTTTTTCAATAAAAAATGTAAACGTTATTAAAACATTTAAACCGTGTGTAACTGAATTGCCACCGCTTCTCGGCATAATGCATCGCGCGACCGCGAATAAAATTTGATCGAAATAAAAAGCGAGAGAAGTGGAAATAGGAAGCTTCAAAAATGAAATAGGTCGCCTCAAAGAGGAAATGGAGATATTGCCTGTTGGTGACGTAATATTTAGTAAAGTTTAGGAAATCTTGAGAGCGAGTCCGTAAGTTGAGTGTAAATGTTATTGGATAGTTTCGGTTTGCGTTTGAGAATCTGTTCGAAAAGCATAGTCGCGGTCCCGTCCGAGTGCGCGTTGCTATTACACATATTAGTTTGTACATCGTTAGCGAAGGCTTTCCACTTTAGAACCCGCATAAACGTTCTCTTCCGTGATGACGCGGAACAACTTGTCTGATTGGCAATTCCTGTGAAATCTCGTGCCAAAATGCGCGCGCGGCGTGTTTGCAAATTAGTAAATAGCGCGTTTAACGTGCCTGTCAGATCAATTTTCGCTGAGAAAAAGATAAACTTGCTGTTTACAGTAAAGTCATTTGTCAAAATATATTAACATACAAGCACACACTAAACTGTACACTAAATATTGAATATCAAACGATACTTCGTCTTCTAATTACTATATTTTCGTAATTTTTTCACATTTTTAATAATTTTTATCGTATATATACCGTTTTCATCGCGATATTCACTTCAGCTTTTCACAAACGTTGCTAAGGCACGCGAGAAAATAAAATTTATATTAAAGTTTAATGTAAAGAGAGTGAGCGCGATTAGTATGCGCGATATATAAAAACTTCATATACCTTCTGTAATTATTAAATCACACGTGTGCGTTAAGGCCGGCGTATAATATGTCGCGTCAAAAACGAGAGGGACTCTCAGCGAGAGGGGCTCTTTGCCGAATGGTCAATTAGTTAATGAACAACGCGTTTTATTAATTAATTCGCCCCGCGGCGCGGCGGCCAAGCTCGGCGAGCGCGGACTTAATAGCCGCTGGCTGTAACTCGAAATATATTGTATCGCTGAATTTAACTACTCGATAATATCGTCCCGGCGGACGACTCATAACAATATCCAGCATTCATATCCCGGCCGCACCGAAATCCGAGAGATCGATAATTTCGAGTGTTTCGCCGCGGTTTCTCGCGAAAATAATAACAAAGCGCGCGCGGCCTTATTTGCCGCGTGTCGAGGGATCTCGTGTGCGGATTTCATCGCGCGTTTGAGGGGCGTAACGCGCGAAACCTTCATTATCCCCACTTTATAGAATTTTAATAGCGTCCGCTTTGCCGACGATTACGCCGCCGGCCGTCTAAATCAGATGCGAGACCGACCGATGTGTTATAATTTTTCTTTTCCCGCGAAGAATACGTAAGACGAGGAGAGAATTGGCGAGGGTTGAAAAATTGTCGAAAGAACGACTCGCGATAATCAGATAAAATATCTTTTATCTCTCTCCAAATCGAGCGAGGCTTCACAGTGTGCGCACGTAGTACTAGCGCGATGCGTAATCAGTATTCGACGGGCGCTTACCGCGCGATCCAATTCCATCTTGGAGTTATAAATTTTTTGCGGCGCTCGTAAAGACGCGCGCTTGAGCAGAATCGTCATGATATATCGGGTGTTCCTTACAAAAGGCCGCAACGAGTCGGTCGTTAAGATACTGAAAGCCCGCGGCGCGCTACACAATCCGAGTAGTATATAAAACTTTCGAGGCTCTAAGGATGTAAAAGACTCGGATAAAGGATAAAAGTACTGACGCACGGTATTATTCTCCCCGCTCTATAATCTCCGTCTGTATTTTCAGAACAAAGAGTCGCTGGATCTCTTATTGATCTGAATAATAAGATAACTTTTGGGTAATAAAAAATACATCACGTGTGAGATATTTTAGTTAAATATAAAAAAATTGCGTAAAATTATTTAACGGTAGTTTTCATTTTTACACTTCGTGCAAAATCTAACTTTGATAGTTATCTACCGGAGATATTTTACTGCGATATCTTTTGTCCAATGTACTAGAGAAATGAGAACGTCGAATATTCGGGGAAAACCGAGTTTGCCATCGTCAGTGGAAAAGCCACTACGTTCCACGATTTCATCTGATTGTGTGAGCAATAAGAAATGTCCGTGGTCAGCCAAAGTAAAGCCAATGAAGAAACGTCAACAACCGTCTGACAAATTCTATTTGAATTCTGCGAAGGGGGGACCTCAAGTACGAATATCAAATGAGAAATATGATAATCGGAAAACCGAGTCTGAATTTATCTGTAATGTCACTGTTCACTGTATAATTAAATGTCTGTAAAACTGTATGTAATTAAATGTCAGTAGAACTAGCACAATATTGATCGAGCGTGACAATTGTATTTATATTTTTGTCAAAGAAATCGAGTTGTTGTTTAACACCTGTTCCGGTCGCGAGACTTAAAAATTGAACAAGTGCCGAGTTCCATATGCGTAAACGCGCGCGAAGAAAGCGTCACTGTTTCTATCAAAGTTTTATTTCACTTAAAATTAAAGATATATCGTAACCACGTTCGCGTGTTTGTAGCAACTGATTTCAGACACATTTAAATAAACTTGTTGATACGCACATAAAAGTGTTACAATTGTTTTTAAAAACAAAAATATATTCTTTTCATTATATCTCTGTCCACATACATGTTAATGTTGCCTGCATTAATTTGTTTACTTCGTGCAACAAAATCAATATTCGCATGAAAAGTAAATTTACTCATCGGTTGATGTTTCCCCGCCAATTCGTTGACTCCGTCTACTGCATTGCTCCGACACACACTTGTTACACTGATTGCAATAATTTTCGCTTACGATCGGTTGATCAATTCATATTCGAGTTCTGTAACGATCCATTTTCAACGCGAAATAACCGATGACTCGTAAACAATCTCGGTTATTATTACACGGATCGATATTGCCGATGCAAAACTTCGCGACAATATTTTGGTGTTGCGCGATGAAACGCAACATCGCGATTCAAAACTGTCTAGAAAAGAAAATCATCACTTGCCTTTTGACTGTCACGTCACGAACGCGATAATATGTTCGACAAACTCCCGATTATACGAAACTTTATCTCTCGAAATAAACAACATGAATCAAAATTTGATATCGCCCGTAACGTTACTCGACACTCCCGGCACTCCCGACCCTCGTGACATTCCCGACGATGATTGAAAGACGCGGGGACAACTTGACGTCGATTCTCGTGGCGCCACGACGCTCTGCCAAGCGCGACGAATATATTATTTTCACCGAGGGATAATCGCGACTGTTCCGTGTTTGATCTCTAATAGTCTTGAATGTCTTGATGATTACTTGTCGATGGTGTCGACATTTCTAACGTTCGAATGTGCTCCGAGTTTATTTCGAAAAAGAGCAAAACGAGCAAACTACGAAACAACTTTCGCACGACCTTGACGCCGTCACGTCTCTCGGCCAACTATCGACGTCACGACCAACTATCGACGTCACGGCGAAATAGATCATGTGACTACGTCACAGTCTCCAGACCGTGATCACGTGATCACTTCACTTGTATCTCCTTGTAAAATTTAAAACACTGAACTGCGATTTACTTTACATGTCTGATCGCACTTTATGATTGTGGAAAAATATTCTCTCAACACACTGCGCGTAATTTTCTTATCACGAACAGAGATTCAGTAAATGTAGGTATTTTTTTCGAAGTTTTTTGATATTTTGTTACTTGCAAGAGTTAGTTTAGTTACGTTATTGCTTGCTTCTTTCTTTCTTTCGTTCATTCGTTCGTCCTCTGTCGAGGAACTCGAAAAACAGCCGCGTCTCGTGTACCTACCGAAGAAGATCGAATTTGCGAAATGGCTGTGTATGAGGGTTGAATTCTTGACGAGGTAATTCGCGAGGGCAGCAGCGCGGGCGAAGTAATGTCCCGTGGAAAGTAGAAAGGAAAAGCTTGTGAAGGAGGCAAAATTCAAAGTGAATTTTCCAAAGTAGGCGGCACATTACGGCAGTGCCGTCAATTGACTTTGTTAGGAAGAAAAGTCGTCAGAGACGACGTGCGCACGGACGTCTTCCCGTCTAGTCAAGTTTGCCGAACAGGCTTTTCGATCCATCCTGCGGATATCCCGTGCTAAAGAGTGACGTTGGTGGATACACACAGGTGACAGAAAATATTTAATTTCGAACGTACAAGCTCGCTTCTCTTTGCGAAACAAGCAAAAACGTCGCGCGAAATTTCGAATAAAGCGAATAGGAGATTAATTAAAAAGCAAGAGGTTTGCTACGCGTTTTTTTTCGAGCTTCAATTCACGAGAATATTTTTTTCTTTCGAATCAATGCTAATATAAATGCGTTTTGAATTAAAACCGTTTCATCAAATTTTCACTAACCGCTGAAATCAATTCTGCGTATTACGCGCGATGAATGTGAGACGGACAGATTTTACGCGAAGTCCGTGGAAATCGAGGAAAATCATATTACATTCAGACTTTTTGGACTACCGCACGTTAAATCTCTGCGTTCGCGCGACTGGGTATCGCGCTCCTCTTAATTGCGGGAATTTAATCAACATCGAGAAGTTTCCTTTATTAAAGATCGTCAAACGCGTTTGGGTAGAAACGACGGCATACGGCGGCGTCGGAGCTGGAAGAATGAGGCGAAATCGTAAAGTAGAAAGTGGAGAAGAAAAAAGAAGACGCGAGGGGTCGAGGGGAGACGAGGAGAAGGTGCAAGGAGAAGTGGGATCGCGCCGGTTCTCATCTGCGAAAATTACGGAGGAATCTGCTGCGCGGTGGTAAGAAAGTCTGTGCTAATTAAGGCTGTTTCTTCGGAGATTCCCCTTTCGCGGCCAGCCGCTCGGGACCTCGGCTTTTAAATAAATTATACCGAGTTAAAAGCCTCTTCGCACTTCCTCAGATAATCCGCGGGGCCGTTTCGCTCGCGAAAGTTATACTCGCGGGAGAAATCCCGCCGTTGGAAAACGACGAGCCGCGTTCCTTTCCCCCGTTTTACGCCACGGTGCTATATAACGCACCGAGTGATCTAGCGCTGAGCAATATTTTCCGCCGCAATTACGCGTTGTAAAGCACGAACGCTCATTTCGGGAGCTCACTCATTGCTTCGATTTTGTGCGAAAATGCGATTAATCGGACGAAGCCAGATTCAAATTATTTCCGGCGACGCTTTCTTGCTGACCTTTTTCTCACTTAAATAAATCAACAGATTCTGGAAATGGATTGGAATTAGTAGATTATTGGAATTAGTAGAAAGAGTCGCCAGAATTTTATATACGTGTGTTATTGTAAATCTCTGAATAAAAAGGGAATTCCTCTTACGCGAAAGCTATGAAAAAGCTATGCGGACAGAACGATGAAAATACCTCGGCGTGGGCAACATCAGTTAAGAGCAGTTGTAAACATTCCGACCGGCTTTTCAAGGATTTCGAATTCTTCGTTCTTTGTAAGTAAGGCAAGACCGACGACCGAGTCGTCGTTAACGCCATTGTTCTCACGGTACTCCCGACGCGTTAAGAACGTCCCGGCGCCTTCGAGTTAAGTAGATGTTTCTCGCGACGTCGGGTGCATTTTTAAATAATTCGATGCAAAGCAGCCGAGAAAAGGCACGAATTCTCCCTCCCTCCTCCTCACCACCCCCGTGATGAGAGCCTCGTGAAGGCAGAGGGATACGGCAGAAAGCCGGGGAGGAAGAGGAGAAGAAAGAACGAATGGAATTTCCGTGGGATTCGCTCCTCCTCGCGGCAGACGTGGCTGGAAAGCGCGAGCGATTCGGAGCGACTTTTACAACTTAATTTTTGCGTATTTGCGAGGTGCGATGACGGCGGGCTGCTGGCTCTTTGCGGAAGAAAAGTAAATTTTCCGACACGTTTGCTCGCGCACATGCGTCGCTTTCGTAAGCGCCAACGTGTTTCCACTGCAAATTTCAGTTGAAATGTTATTTAGAAGTGCTAAATATAATGCACACTGCAATTTTATTCATTACGAACTAAAGCGAAAAAATTAATTTAGACGATTTATTAGATTTTTATTGAATATTTTTTTATGAGAAAAACTCCGCAAAATATTAAAAAACTCGTGAATAAACGTTCTAATAAAAATCTTTCAAGAAAAACATAGTCTCGATTTAGCCAAAAAAAAACTTTCAAGAAAGATCTGAACATTTTCCATTCGCGGTAAATGTTCCATTATTTTATCTCGATTTATGAAAATGCAACATTACTCTTCTTTATTGCAATCTACATTACATTTATATCGATTTAACGTGTGTGTGTGTGTGTTTTCCATAATATGCTACAAGTCTTTTCCATGCTATCTAAATCTAGCTTCTACAAGGTGTCACTATCAAGTAGTGAAGATAAATGCCAGGTCAAACCGTATTAAACGGAAGAAATGTTATGGCGCATTTACTGCTATCAATATTGCTAGTTTTACAAAATAAAAAAGAACTCACAATTGAATAAATAATAAAATGATTGGCACAAATAAGTGTCTGTAAAATATCTGCAATTACTTAGTAAAATATTTTATAACAGAAGATGTGACGTTAAATTGACAATTTTACTGATGAATACAAGAGAGATACTTGAATATCTAAGTGAATTACTGATAATAAATATGCACTTCAGTTTATTAATTGTTAATTTACGCAATTTGTAAACCGTGAGAGCAGATTGCTTGTACAAGTGTTGCTATATATATATATATATAAGACAGCGCGTTGGTTCCGAATGGGAGCTGACTATCAAGTAGCAAGGATGGATGCCAAGGCAGACGGTATTAACCACTCCACCTATTGATATTGGCACATGCGCGCGGAGAAAATATTGCCGAGTCAAGAATTCGCGAATAAATCTAAATAACCTTCGTATCGGAATACCGCAGTCTTTCGTATCTCTCTATCCCGCGTATTTATTAAAAATACCACTGGGTTGGGATTTTGCTTTCTCACGCTCTCTGACGGATTTATTTTATCACGAACGTATTTTTTACTCTTTCCATTATCCAAGAAAAAATCCGAAGACTTTCGTATATTTTTTATAAATTTTACTGTTCACAACATACACATGCGCACAAGTCTGGGAATATAAAACACTGGTTCGATTTATACAAATCACATTACATAAATCATTGTAGAGACTAAGAAAGACTATATATATATATGACGTAATTTAAGAAATTATATAAAGATCAGTGAGACGATTAGAAATATCTGTGAGATTGAATACTTCAATTTACACAAGTACATTTCGTAAAATTATATTCACAATCTCTCCATAGTGGAATAATCATCTCTCCGGAGATATTTCATTCTCAACTACCAGTTGTGGCGAGAATCAATTGCATATTTTCAAAAATATATTAGACAGCATAATTCCTACATAATATTCACTTACTATTTAATAGCAAAATTGGCAAATAAAAGTGCGTAAACGAAGGTACAGACCTATCACATTTAAATGGGATGCAATCTTTTTTGTGACAAACAAAAAAACTATAAAAATACCAATATACGCACCTCTCGTCATATAAATTTCACATCTCATCATCTTCATCCTCTTTATGTGCAAAGAAGATCGAAACAACACGCGAATATTTTTTTCCACGAAGTGATATCAATGACGCAAAACAATAAGTGAACTCCGGAAAGGCAGAGTCCATTTCGTCGTTGATCGCGCTCCGTCAGTCCAGACTCAACACTTCCGTAGATTCGAAACTATCTTCGCGACCATCTTCTTTCTGGCTCCTATCGAGATGGCCGTCGGACGACAGGTGCTTGCCGGTGAAACGATTGTCGAAATTCAGAAAATCGGAGCCGCAGGGACTTCCGGCCTGTATAGGTTCGGAAAAATGTTCTCTTTTTCGTCGTTTATACTCTCGTATACGTCGTAATTACTCTCAAAAGAGCTCTCGAAAGAGCACTCTTTTTTTACTTGGAGCAAGAAGCTGTCCGCTACGTCGTTTTCCATTGGTTGCCGATACAATCGACGCGGCGATGACATGCCCGCGCACTGCTGCAAGACGTTGTCACAGAAATCCATCGCGTTGTTGGTATCCTATATATATATGGCGACAAAACATCGAGTATCTCGTCAAGTAATATGCAAAATGAGTGATCGTGTAATAAAATTACTTACAAATTTAGACTTTTCATCGATAATTTGCACAATGTCACCTTCTCCGGTTATAATTCCGGCACTGAATTTCTTGCCGAGTATTTTTACCTCTTTTCTGCCTCCTTCGGACGTGTCAACAGCGTTTTGTGCGTAACCGTTCGTATGTAAACTCTTGAGAAATTGCTCGAAGGGACTGAGGACTCTGTTTTCTTGATAGTACGGAGTAATCAATTCGTGATTATGATGCTTCGGTCCCACGATCTTCACCTCATTCATGCCGGGAAATATTCTCGGAGCTGGCATCGTCATTTTGTTATTGAAAGGCTGAAATTTGTCACGTGATATTTATTCTTAATTTTTAATAAATATTCTCTCTCTATCCATACACAATTTTTTCAATGATTGTACTTTCATGCATTGATTCCCGGAGTCGAATATCTTCATATCTTGACCGAAGGTCATCAAGCCAGTCATATCGCAATCGTCGTCAAAGACCGAGGACAGTTTCATCTTGGAGTCGTACTCCAGGTGATGATCTTCCACGGAGGAGATGCCGAGAATGTCTAGATCCTCCGTGAAGCTCTGACTGCTCTTCAGATATGGGAGTGTCTCGTTCAACAGCGGTAATGGCGGATGGTTCTTCATTAACAAAGACGATAACGAGGATTGCGAGCTAGTGGATAGATTCGAGGAGTGACCCAAGATGCTCGTTAGGTCCTGCTGGCTCGGTGGCACGACCATTGCTGGGATCGACAGCCATTAACAAAAGTTATGAACATGTCATTGTGTATACATGTCTTAGCGCTAAATGCCGCCATAACTTTAAATAACTGTAATGTTTTACAGTAACTTTAACAGTCTGAATGAATGTTCAATTAATTATAGACTGCTTAAATTACGAACTAGCTTGTTAAAAGTTTTGACTTTTGTTTTGACATTGAGTATTAATCGTAGTACGCTTCGAAAGATGTGCGACAATTTTCTCTTTCGAATCTAAAGAATTTGTATACATTGAAACGTTATGGCAAATTCACCTACCATCCTCGTGCCCGGTTAAGGCACTATCACCGTCGATAGCCAACGATTTGGGACCCAGCAGGAGGTCGTCGATTTTGGTCTGGGAGAGGAATGTTATGCCATCCATGAAACGATCGTCGGGGCTTTTACCCTCGAGAATCCTAATGTCTTTGTCCTCGAGAATCTCGATGTCGTCCATTGGCATATTACTGGATTTCTGGCCGGATTCCAGCACCATGATCTGATTATCGTTGTCGCCGATGATGACGTCACCATTATTGCGTATATTCACGAGATTGATGGCGTCCGCCTGTTCGCCGTCAAGAATCGTTACGTCGTGGGAATTCTGCGCCATTAAGTCACGAGCCTCGCTGTTCGTCATAACCTACGGTCGAGAATAACGGACGGAGAATAGCAGAAGCATTGAACTGTCGAAAGCTCTTCGTCACGATCCGAATAATTTATCACAATAATATGAGCCAAGACGTGACCGCATGTGATTTAAAAACACTATTACAGTCTCTCGTCAGTTTCGTTATTTAAAAACATTTTCATCTCAGAATGTTCCCATAAGAATCTGTTGTGAAATATATATCGATAGGTTTTGCGATATTCTGTATTATTACCTACGTTAATCAATCCTATCGATAGATGTGAAAATTAATTATTCGTTCGAAATTTCATTAGAGTTACAATGAAAATTAGAATTTAATTAGTTGATATTTAATACTATGTCTGCGTAACATTAATAAACGTTAAAACTAACCAGATTTCTAAAGCTAATTTGTGAAGATGCGCCAAAAGATAAATTCTAGCATCGCTATTTCTATAAGCCCGTTTCACGGCGCACGTTTCGCAAACGCGGCAGTTCTCTGTCGTTCTCTAAATAGAGAAATCTATGTAAAGGAATGAAAGCGCCTGACGTGAATACTCTAAATGTGTCGAGCGTATGGAAGATCGAAAAGTCGATCGAAAAGACGTCGACGCTGTAACGCCAATACGCGTAGAAAAGTACGTCACCTTTTCGTAGATAAAGACATCGAAAAAGACGTTATATTTTGAAACACTTAACGTTACTTTCTTCTGTAAAAATTACTTCTTTTCGTTTTTATCACATATATACGGGAAAATTGAATTACGAGAAACAAAACAATTAGAAAAGCAAAATTTACTTTTTGACAAAAAGAACCATTCGAGCCAAATGCGGCCATGTTATCATACTGTGTGCTAACACACATTCATAAGCGAACGTGATAATCGTTTCTCCATTACCTCGTAATGACCATCCTCTGTAGCGCGAACAAACTGAATCCCACCCTGCGCAGCCAACTCCAGCAACTCGTTGTACTCGTTGTACTCGTCCATCGGCGTAGTTGAGTTCGGGCCATTTTGGCCATTTGTCCATTTTTCCGGCTCGTTGCGACTGAAGTCGGAGAGCGAGTCCAACGCTGTCACCAGACCATCTGACGGCAATAAATTTAAAACATCGCTTTTGCTCGAAGACATTTTGCGAAAATGACGAGAGTTTTACCTTGCTCCTGTTCTGTACCCGGAGGTTCGATGACAAAGCTGGATTTGCCATCGGATTCGATGTTTTGAATCACTGTGGCAACAACCGGCACCTTCACCTGAACAGCTTTGTTACAGTCACCGTCTGAAGTTTCATTAGAATTCATAGTGATTTTTCCTGCCATTCGCAAATCTTCGCCAGTCGCGGGTGTAAGTATCTACACAAGTATAATTATGTTTGCAACATAGAAATGTTAATTAATATGGGAAATCATCAACAAATGTTACGTCACAGTCAGCTAAATTGTCGCGACGACAAGATAAACAACACGAATACGCTTGCGAAACACCTATTTACTGTAGTATTGAAGATACAACTTTTAACTAGCTTCTTGCGGACTCAAGGAGATCGCGAGTTTTATCAACTACATTAAAACATACACATAAAAGTAAAATCTTTCTCTTTTTAAGAAAAAGAGATAAAAATTTTTAAATTAGCTTTACATCATATAACTTTACAAGATTTCAAGATTTATAATCACGTACAAGTTCATCAGTTTTATTTGCCAATGAATAAAGAAATTATATATGACTTATTTATTTTGCGATAACACAGATATATATATCGGTGCTCTTGCCTTTTTTTATCTCAAATTTTGTAAAACAATCTAATTCTCCTGACAACGTAAATATACTTACGTGCTTATTTGCGGTTGACGAGACTTTAACGAGAACCGGTATACCTTTGGCGGGTTTGTAAAGAGCGAAAGGAGTCTGCCCTTGCAGCACCGCCATCTCCATCGCTTTTGTATCGATCTTCTCTATCACAATGCTGTCCATCAAATCCGACTTTACATGAAACAATATTCCAAAACTAATTACGCAATTCAATTCGTTATATTTGTTGTAAATTGAATATATACCAACCGAGCCGAAATATTCCTTCTCTTTGCTTTCATTCATCTGATTTCGACTGCCATTAGTCAATTGTATGATTCTAACGTTCTTGCTGAAAATTTATTACCCACACACATCTATAATTAAATCAACTTTGTATATTGTGTAAAATAACAATTAAACGCTTCGACTGTCTATTGAACTACTGTCAAAAATAAATTGAGAGAGAGAGAGAGAGATTTACAAAAATTCAGCACGTGAAATTACAACTAATTTTATTTAAATCGTTTTTTTTTTTCGAAAAACTCTTGCGATAAAAATACCAGTGACAATCCATAACAGATTAATATTTTTTAATTAAATACGTTTTTCAAATTTCGAGTTTCACGCGCGCGCGTTCTGCAAATATTTATAGCAGACAAATTCCAATGATTTTTTCGATCGTTTATACATTCATTACATTTCATCACTTTTTTTTCGCTTTGTATTAATTATCGCGTCATCGAAACGTTCACACATACCTCTTCGGATTATCGGGCTCGTTCATAGCGGATTGCGCATTGCTCGTGCTTCGATATTTTATTCCGTGCTTGTATTCCTCATGCGATCGCAAAGCGAATCTGCGAGGAAATTCCTTGCCGCAAACCCCGCATGAGTACTGCATACTCTTGTCGATGTGTGCGTGCGCCTTCACCTTGTGACAGACCAAATTCGACATCTGATTGAAGCCTTTGCCACATAGCTCGCACTTGTACGGCCGCTCGTTTGTGTGCGTGAAAACGTGATTCCGCAGATTTCCTAAAAAAAGTTTTTGATTAAGTAGACCAACACCTTAGATTATTATAAATAAACATAGAAAAAAAAGAAGATAGCTTTTACAATCGTTGCGCATTCGGAAGAATTTGATTGCTTGTAATAATGGATTATTGCGTGTAATTTATGTTATGTACGTATATACCCTTCTGATGAAATCCTTTACCGCACACGTGACACTTGTGCGGTTTGTGTTCCGAGTGCGTTTTCCGATGGGAAATCAACGTAGACACTCTGTGAAAATCACATTATTCTAAGATATACTCGAATACGCGACACAGATCGATTTCCAATAAATAAATATTGTAAACTTATTGCTTGCTATTTTATCTCTTATAAAAAAAAAAAAAAAACAGTAAAATTTCTAGATCTGTTTCTTAAGATCGCGAACCTGTTAAATGTCTTCTTGCAAAATTCGCACACATAGGGCCTGGCGTCGCTGTGTATAGCCTTGTGCTGACTCAATGTTGACAACTGGCGAAAAGCTTTGCCGCAAGCTTCGCATTTAAAGTTTCTCTCGTCGGTGTGAGTCGGCAAGTGTCTCATCAAGGTGTACTGATGGCGGAACTCTTTTGAACCTGATTCGAATATTAAACGTGAAAGTTTCTTATGGCGAAAATAAGCTGCCGATCTTCTCGAGTCAACATTAAAAAGTAATTACTCGCTACGGTGCGGAATCGAATGAGAAATTCTTAATCGCATTTCTCTCTTGAAAACTATAAGATTTATTAGTTTTATTTTAGAATTTCGTTCAAAATATGCCGATTAGTAAATTAAATGTGTGAAAACGCAGATAATTTTTGTTTATTAAATAATATCTAGTTGTATAAATAAAACCGTTACATACAAATGCCACATTCCCAAATCTTAAGCGTCTTTCCATCGCGTTTCAGATATTTTACAAAGTGCAACCTGGATCGCGGATCATCCTTATCAATAAGTCGAGGTGTCGAGGAGGAAGGACCCTCGGCGACAGGGTGTGAATATATAATGACATTTTCGTCTGGCGCGTTAGCATTTTGCTCCAGCATCTAAAAAAGTGAAAATTCCAAATAAATTGAAAAAAAGAAAAAAAAAAACATCAACTACTTTCCATCGCAGAAAATGCATAAAACCTAAAAAGTATTTACGATTAAGAAATGTTAAAGTTAAATTGTTGTATATACAATTCGCTGCAACTTTCAAAATAGCGTTATGCCGTGTAGAAGTGCAGTTTCAAAACAATACTTTCACAATTATGCTGTATCGCGATGCAGATAGGCAAATACTTTGGTGCATAAAACTATAAAAACGGGCGTATGCAAATGAAATTCTTCAAAGTAAGAAGAAAGGGGCAAGTAGATAAACGGGGGAGCGTGCCCCCGCCGCACGGGGAGGTGAAATATTTCATGTAAACTACTGCTGTAACGATATGCACTTGCTCTCAGCAAACAACTTGCCGCGCTAATAGTTCGACAAATATTTAAAATACTTTACTTTGGCACTTACTTTGTACCTTAACGCATCCTTGCCGAGGAGTTTTGTGACGGTGCCGTCGATATTGATCACTTCGGAATCGATGGCTGTATCCAAGTCTACGTAGTCACCCTTGGAATCGAATTTATATGGTCTTAAGTAGTTCTCATTGTTACTGGTATTTCTCAATTTGTTGATATCAATTACTTGGATCAATTGCTGATTGGCGGTAGGTTCTAATCCTGACGCGTTCTGTACATTGTCACTTTTCGAGTTCGAATTCCCCGACTCTTCTTTCACGAAAACCTCGTAAACGCTGAGTTGCCGCCGTTGATTTTAAATTTAAACAAAAAGTTAGTAACAAAATTGCAACACGTAACGTGTATGGTATGTAAAAATATAATAAAATTTTTTTCTTTATAAAGAACAGTAAAAGAAAGCAAATCGTGTTAGTAATTTTTATACCAGCCTAGGTTGTGAACTTACCTAATAACTTCGTCCGAAATGGGACGAGAAAATTGCATCTGCGGATCGTTATACTGAGTTTCCCCTGTGAAATCGGAAAAATATTCTTCAAGGATTATATATATCACGATCTTATTGTAATAATTGTGTTACGTTATCACATAGATATTTTACATCAGTCTTGATTACGCGTTTAAAAATGAATTTGGAGCAAATTTACTCCTTTCGTGAATACACTTTTTATCATATGTATTTTATGGAATGTTGAAATTAAATTTATTCCTAATGATAAAATCAAATTTGTTTTTGGAGAAACTTTGTTTTATGAGTTTTCTTTTCTTGTTATTCTTATTATTTCTGTCTATTAAATACGTAAAACACACATACGCACTTATATTTAAATAAATAAAATTCTGATTCGATAAAGCAGAGCAAAAATACTACGATACGATTTTTCTCGTCCCCATGGGATATTGACGTTTATTCGCTTAGGAAAAATGTACATGCAATATCATTGTTTGGGTTACGTAACCGCGACTAATCGGGTGATGGCATCTCGAGCGACGTTTTGTCATGAAGCGCTTGGTAGACACAGCACGGCTTTCGAGTCTCACGCATACATGCTCACGTGTGCACGCATAATACACACAAATGCGAGAAATAATATTACACCGCGCAAACATCTGTCTAGAGAAGCTTTTACTCGTTACGAATTATGCATAATGTTTTGGTACACAAAGTACACAACATCGCTTATTTCTTGCTATCTTAAATACGTGTTTGAGTTGATAAACAAAGATTGACAATTCTTATTAAGTTAAAAAATATCTATCGCGACCATGTCTCGATTTACTTGATTGTTTGTAATTCATTTTTTAAAAATCAAGAGTCTAGAGTAAAAGTCAACAAATTAACAAAATATACGTAACTTAAAATTACAAATTTATTTTTTTATATATTTCTCTATTTTATATTAAAAAAAAACCATTATTGTCATTTTCTCCGCCAATATATTTTTTGGAGCAGTTTTACTCCTACAAAATGTTTGAACCTATAATCTCAAATACTAAATTACCAAACTCTGCATACGAAAATGTGATAACACGTAGCTAGATTGTGCGTATACGTGACGGTTATATTATAGAGACGTACTTCGAACAGCATCCTGAGAAAAGTAGCAATAACTCCGAAAATTCGCACAAGGATATCTCAGTATTGTAAAATAAATACAATTATATTCACAGTGCGTTAATTCTCTGTTTTGTCGCAAATTTTTGTAATTATCACGTCAACAAGTCGCGCACGGGGCGTTCCCCATGCGTCACGAGATCCGTCGCGATTCGCGGTTGGGATTTCAGCTTTTTTGTCTGGCGTTAAATAAACGAAAGCCGCCATTATCAGAGCTCATTTTTCATGATGTGACGGCGCACGGGATGTCCGCTCGCGGGACCCGAGACTCGTTTAGCGAGAGGAGTAACAAGAGGTGATGGTCTTACTCACAGTTATATTCCTGCAGCAAGTTGCCCTGCGACATTTTTGCATCGATTCGTTCCGTTATCGTCGATCAGATTCTGTCCGGCTTCTGCCCGTCAATGTCATTTGCATTGATCACCACCGGATAATTCTTGGAATTAGGATGCAGCGCGAGCGCCGTCTGTTGGCCGATCAAAAAAAAAAAAAATCTCGGCAGGACTCGCCTGACATGACTTACCGATCCTTTTCGTCTTTCATAATCATGAGAAGAAAAGAAAAATATAAAACTCTTTTAAATTTATGAAGTTATAAAATATGTATGTATATGAAAATAAGTTTTTTTAATGTAACACAAAAATAATTAAAATCTTTTTAATTATAAAATATAAATTAAATTTTTTGTTTTATAGTAGAAAGAGAGAAAAAGCGTATTAAGTCTCTTCAAATCGCGAAATCCTACTTTTCTAAACTTCCGGTCTGGAACTCTATCATGTGTCAGTTTCTTCTCTCGCCGTAGTTGAGCCCGAATGTTTGCGCGTATAACATTAATATGCCGGGAAACATCCGGATTCCATTCGATCGACGGCGAACTAGCGGAAACCATCTTGAGACCTGGAGACCGAAGAACTACTCCACCTGTTTTCGAATTCCGGTCAGGTATGTCGACAGCGGTGTGCTTTCCACCTACTAGAATCCCGCCATACTTGGCCGACTCAATTATGACTTGCTACTTCTTGTTAGCCGCTGTTTAAGTTACTCTCCCGGTCTGTCTTGCCGCTTGCCTGCTCGTGTCTTTGTTCGAGTCACCCCGTCAGTCTATTCTCTTGTGGATGCTGAGAAATGCATGTTTGTTCCTTTTTTTTTTTTTTGCGCATAAACGTCTTTGTTTCATGACAAACAATTTAAAGCGCGACAGATTACCAGAAACGCGAGTCTTGAAGAAATAATTTAACAAAAAAAATTGTGAAATGTCTGAGAAAAAATATTCAATGTTTTTCTGACTTATTTTCAACTAAATTAAAAGATACAACATTTATATATAATAGAAATGAAATGATTATACATTTTCTGTGAAATATCAAGTTTGCTTTAATTTACCAAGCTTTCTTCGTAAGCTAACAGCCAACTAGCATTGCTATTTATTCTCATTTTACGACGCTAACGCGTCGTAGCGTTTAATACCTGCTGCAAGGGTGCGTTACCTGTTGCTCTCTCTCTCTCTCGTAGAGCCACATTTCTATATTTAAATTTACTTTCTTTCGTTTATACGCATCGTAATTTTCCATTCTCTCATCCGACAAATGGTTTTAAAATTTCAGTAAATAAATATACATGTACTCGCGCAGCGTTTGTAATATTAGAGATCTACCTAGGCATGCAACCGGTACACACAAAAAATTGTTCGCGAATTATTTGCGAATCGACGCATCCGCAGAAACGTTTGCCAGCTACTTGCAAACTGTTGAGAAAGTGACGGCGGTTCTCTCGACGGATGTTCTTACTACAAACTTCGTCTCCTCGGCAAGTTGCACGGGCGGAACAAAGCGCGCTTCTCTCTCTCTCTCGCTGCTCGATAGCGTGATATTATGAACGCACGAGAAGAAGTTCACGAATGACGTCAGAAATTACACGGACTACATACGAAGCGAATTTTGACGTGAGAAGTCTACTGAAATTTCCAGTCGGGAGAGATTTAAAATCTCTTTTCGATGAAGTGTGTGACACGCGAAGACGCTCGAATCGCACGACTCGTTTTAAACCGATTATCGCTCGATGTAACATGCTGTGATAGAGAAACTCGGCAATCTCTAAATCTAATTTTTAAGACTAACTGAATTGACTTCGGCAATTCTGAGGTTTATTTCTGCGAGTTAAACGGAACTGGTTTATTACTTTAAAACGTCTTTACTATTTAAAGAAGAAAAAAAACAGCGTCATTTAGAATCCTATCTCTGTGCAAGATGTATCTCGATATTTTTAGATAAAACGGAATTACTTTTGCTCGCTCCAAATATATCCGAGCTTTTGATCAAAATTTTTCGCAAGACTTTCAAATGAAATGCGCGGTCATTAGAATGCCGAAGGAATTGTTTTCTCGGCGAACGTTTGATTTACCTCATCAGCGAGTTCTTAACTTCGGCGTGGGGTTTGAATAGCGGTCGGGTGCTCGAACGAAATGCTTTCACGAGCGCGACTCGGTGAGTGGCTGTAGAGAGGTGTGAAGAATTCGCAAGAGAGAAAGAGATGGCGAATAGAGTGAAAGGAGGGATGCGCGAGAGAGGAAGCTCACGAGACGGCTTGGGGTGGCAATTTGATTTTGCAACCTAGATAAAGAAAGCTTTCTTCCTCGTTATTGGTTACTACGAGTTCCAACTCTCCTCCGCGTCGCTTCCTTAAACTCGGAAGAATTTCTCGCGCGCCGCGAGAAGGGAACCAGCCATGGAGGATAGTTTCGCAGACGTGAACTTATAATATGATATACGCGCGCGCGCGCGCGCGTAGCGTAAATTACAGATACAGCGGAAGATGCGTGACTGCGCGGTATAGATGCTCTCAGTGCTATCGAATGTTGGGGCGAACAGTGAGATAGATAGCCTTGTGTCGGGTTGACCCTTCCTCAAACTACATGAGGCAGGATCATTGTCACAAACAAATCTAAAGAATGATCGACGTCAAGAATACGTACAGCCATTTATTACATAAACAAGAAGTAGATGTGTGTGTGTGTGTTTGAACATGTATTATTCAAATTCTTGATTGTATTTTTACAACCAAATTCTCAATATTTTTCCAGGCAACCACTTTTTTAAAAATAATTCATTTTCTTTTTCCTAAACGTTTTCTCAAATCGATATAATAAGACGAAAAAATCACAGCCGAAAGCGAATCTCTGTAAGAATTCGCGATCGTCAACATAACAAATGTTTCGGCCGGGGCGTCGTCCCGCCTTCGTTCTCTTCGCGAGCGACATGGACGTAGAATCGAGGAAGAAAGTCCCCTGACTCTCTTCCGAAGTGCCGATGGAGTTGGCCGACCCAAAAACAAAGCCGTAACTCGATAGAGACGTCATCCTGCCGTCAAGAAACTCGGGGTGACAAGAATAGGGTTGACTTGCGAAGCCGCCCGCCGACGATTCTCTCCCTCGCCTTTTCTCTTCATCGTCTACAGTACCTCCGCCGATCTCTCGCACGGGCGTCCTCGCATTCCCGCGAAGACCTGAACGACGATGACGCTCGTCTTCTGGGCGACCACAAACTGTCCAACTGTCTAAGTGCCTATTTTCGCGCGCGCGCGTACTGGCGAGAGACACCTTCATCTCTCTCTTCTATCGCGAATAATATCTCTCCGGAATACCGACAGACACGTCTCGCGTCGGCCCGGAGTTCTGACAAATACGTATTCGCGTATCCTCCATCTTCTTTCACCGTATCAAGTTTACCCTATTAGAACGTGCTGCACATATCTCGACGGGCAAATCTTTCGCAGAATGGCGAATGGTTCTCGACTTCGATCACGATTTCGTTCGTTTTCCAGAGTAACGACGCGGAAAGATCGCGCTCCTAACAATGTTGTCCATATCCTCGGAATCACGCACGCGGATTCAATTATGACATACGCTGTCACTGTAGCTACGTGATCGACAAGAAAATGCGCTTTGTTCAATTTCGACAAAGAAAGAACAAAATACAACGTACAACTGCTCTTTTGTAAACTTGCGTACAATGAGACAAATGCCAAGAGGATTAGAACAGATTATTTTATAAAGGAAGATTTTATATACGGCTAAGTTGTGTTGAGCGTGCGCGCGTTTGCAGACTACAGCTTTGCAAGAAAATTAATTTTCTTAATGGCGCGAGGCGCGTGCATGAGATTTCGTTTCCATTTATTAATTTTCTTAATGGCATAATCCTCTTGTTGTGTTTTTTTTTTTTTTTACATCCGATTGCTATCGTTCCTTACGGGATCAATTCACCGACACGGAGGACGCACATCCCCTTTAACAGGGCGGCTATAAAAAATTAATTTTCTTAATGCAACACTATCCGAGAAATGGGGTGAGTGCCGAGATTGCGAAATAATTAGTGTTTCCTCGGTTGGAGTCCGGGAACGGAAACCTTCAGGAAAATTCTCTCAGTATTAAGGCCTCGGACTGTGTAAGTTTCATGGCGATTGCTCGTGCTGGAATATTATATTATACTGCGTAATACTTTCGCAGGTGCGCGTTCTCTCGGGCGCGTATGCGCCTCCTCCCCCGTATGTAAAATCGCCAGACTTTTATGATAACTGTAATGCCTTAGTTTAAAGCCGCTCGAGGAAGGTCAACTCTAAAATTGGTATTAACTAGATAATATCCGCCGCGCGCGTGCGAATTAATGCACTGCGCGGAATTTCTCTAGTTTATATGTGTGTGTGTGTAAATTTTTTCGACATTTTGTTAGAAGAAAATTTTATGTACTTTGTCATATAAAATATCTAAAATTTTAATATAATATAATATAATAATTATATAATTTAATATAAAATAAAATACTCATTCTTGCTGTCCGTTTATTTTCGAGTTTCACAAAAACGCAAATTTCGCTCTCGAAAAAATATTTATTTCTATATTTAATCTGTTGCAAAACCGATCTGTCAAAATAATGTTAATAATAATAATAACTTAAGGGAAAAGAATAAAATCTGCGGCGTAATAATATTCGACATTTTTACCCGCAAGTAGCAATTTAAGACTGCTCGTTTCTTCATATCGCGGTATAAGAAGCAAATGTTCGAAAGTTCCTTCGAAGTTGAAAAGCGTGTTTTACATTCCAGTACCATTAAGAAAATGAAATTTGCAATTCAGATAGGCAAGATACTTCTCGCATCTGTATTGACGTTACAGACTCTTTTTCAGTAGGAAAATTGGAAAGAGCGCCGCAAGACGCCGTTGTAGGAAAAAAAAAAAAAAAAAAAAAAAAAACGAGAACACGTCAGTACTGAATATCCGAGATCGCCACGAAATCTCATTCTTTCCGATAGACTTGGACCGACGCTTTTCTTCTGCTATCGTTCTCAATCGAAACAACACGTCACCGGAGACTCGCTCTTTATGTGTCAAACCTTTTTTCGAGATTATTTCGGACAGGTCAATCAGAAATCAAGAGATTCTGTCAACAAGGAGCAGTAAGTCTTCGGAAAACAAAAAGCGAGATGAGAGAAAGAGAGCGAGGCGACGTGGCAGACGACGCGGCCGGAGAGAAACGGCATCCTCCCTCCGGCAATCTTGGTGTCGCGACGTCGTAACTGCCTCGGACGTTCTATAAGTCCGTAACCGTTTCGGAATCTGGGGAAGGTGCTCGGCGAGCGCCACGAGCGGGAAGGGTGGAAGGTTGGCACGGAGTACGGATACAGCGTAAATTGTTAAGGCGAGGCCTCGCCTAGTTATAAATTAGGAAAGAGGCAATCTCGCCCGGGTTGGATGTTTTCCCGCATTTTCCGCGTCCTTCTCCGCGCGCCGCCCACCTCCCCTCTTGCGTTCCACCTTGTCTCTTTGTACGAGGCTTTAGTACCGGTCATAAAAAAGGAAGAAGCGAGCCGTCTTAGAAATCCAGCTGAAATTAAGCCCCACCGTATGGTTTGTTCCCATCTAAAAAAAAAGAAGAAGTAAAAAGAAAGATATAGGGAGAAAAGAAAGAAAGAACCGAGTCGGAAACTGTGCTACGTCGTCGTCGTCGTCGTCGGTGCGTCTACCTTTCTTACCTAATCACGGTTAGGTCATCGTCGCTGTCTTTCGCGACGATTGTGTGTCGCGTTCGTGTGACGGTATCGCGATGAAGCGCGTCCTTTGTCATGGAAAGCGGTTTAAAGGAAAGCCCGATTCGCGGGAAGTAGGAAGACACTTTCCTTGTATAACTAAGGACGTCTTCAAGATTCCGTGAGACACTTTCGTACAAAGACGAGTAACAAATAGTTTGTACTTGTACCCGCAGCTTCTGTATTCCCTTATAATAACCGCGGAAGAGAAACGCAAAATATTTTTCCCAGATGTATTTGAATCTCGCTTTCCAGATTTTCTGGCACGGAGCTTACAAATTCGAAAGGGAGAAATATTCTTATACGTATATGAATCACGTACCGTATAATAGCAATAGAGAATATAAATATTCCATCTTTCGAAAATATAATCCGATATTTTTGTATATACATCGAACAACGTGAATCGGGGGAAGTTTTTTTTTTATATACAAGCAAAATGCTTACGCGTGTATTAATGCAGTATTAATTCACCAAACGCATCGGATAAGAAAGCTGATATTTCTGAATTGAAAACGTGATTTGATTACACCGATTTTTTTCATTCTATTTTATCAGACTTTTTATTAGATTTACGTGATATATTTTTCATGTATTTCCAATCCCCCCTTTTTCCCCGAAACGGGCTTAAGCGGAGAAAGAGAGAGAGAGAGAGGGAGAAAAGAGCGGGATCATGCGAATATTCTATATCTCGGTGAACGTGCCCTTTGTTCGATTCAGATAATACGGGAGTGTCAGATTTCAATCTCTCGATATGCGAGATACGCCACGCCGCGACGGGGGGTGTGTGTGCGCGCGCGCGGCTCCTTTTTAATATCTCTAATATTTCCAGTCAATATTCCCCATTTATTCCCGATCCATCACTTGTCTGACGTGTAACCGGATGCTTTCCCTGCCCCCCCCCCC